>APFE030517949.1:55555-94266 GCA_000404065.3 Pinus taeda | reverse complement strand
GTGGGGCGTGAGGGTGTCAAGGTGGACCCCAAAAAGATCCAAGCAATGCAGGAATGGCCTCAACCTAAGACCTTGAAGAGCTTACGCGGATTTTTGGTCTCACAGGCTATTATCGTAAATTTGTCCGCAACTATGGTCGCATAACGAAGCCCCTCACCCAACTCCTAAAGAAAAATTCTTTCTTCTGGAATGAGGAAGCACAACAGGCCTTTACAGCTCTTAAAAATGCCATGTGTTCCACTCCAGTTTTAGCACTCCCTGACTTCACCAAATCTTTCGTCATTGAATGTGATGCTTCAGGAACAGGTATTGGGGTAGTTTTAATGCAGGAAGGGAGACCATTGGCCTTCACAAGCCAACAACTCAGTGGGAAGAATCAGGGCCAATCTACATACGAGAAGGAAATGATGGCCATCTTACATGCAGTTGACACCTGGCGACCTTATTTATTGGGGCGACATTCCAAATCCGCAGATCATCATAGTCTTAAATATTTTTTGGAGCAACGCCTATCCTCCCCACAACAAAATAAATGGCTAGCCAAAATGTTGGGATATGTGATTATGAGATCATTTACAAGAAAGAGAAAGACAATAGTGTAGCAGATGCATTATCTCGCCAATTTGAGGAGGAAAGTACCCTGCTAGCTATTTCCCTCCCCATTCCAGAATGGATTGAAGAAGCTCGCAGAGAATGGTTTTCGCACCCTGAGCTCTCCCAACTCATTTCTCAATTACAGGCCGACCCAAATTCCACCAAGGGCTACTCGTGGCAAGATGATATTCTTCGCTACAAGGACAGAGTCGTAATATCACCAACATCCACCTTCAAAAGTCGCATTTTGGCAGAGATGCACCCATCTCCCATTGCAGGACATTCGGGCTTTCAGAAGACGTATGCTCGCACCAGAAGATCATTTTTCTGGACAGGCATGAAAAGGACATCCTTACATTCGTAACCGAATGCGAGGTCTGTCAACGCCACAAAGGGGAAACAGTCAGCACACCAGGCACCTTACAACCATTGCCCATTCCGGCATCCATTTGGACCAAAGTTTCTATGGATTTCATTACAGGTCTTCCAAAGTCAGGGAACAAGGTAGTCATCATGGTGGTTGTGGACCGATTGTCGAAGTATGCTCATTTCTGCGCTCTCCCCCACCAGTTTACACCCACCTTGGTTGCTCAAACTTTCATGGATCGGATCTTCAAATTGCATGGCATGCCCATTTCTATTGTGTCCGACCGCGACCCGATCTTCACCAACAATTTTTGGCAGGAACTCTTCAGAATACAAGGCACGCAACTAAAACTCAATACTTCCTACCATCCGCAAACAGATGGTCAAACTGAAGCAGTCAACAAATGTCTGGAAACCTACCTTAGGTGTTTTACTTCAGAAAAACAACACCTTTGGGTACAATGGCTACCTTTGGCAGAATGGTGGTATAACACCAACTATCATGCCACCACCAAAATGACCCCCTATGAAGCAGTATATGGTCAACTCCCGCCTTCACCTACTTCATATCTCAAGGGCTGCTCAAAAGTCCAAGCAGTGGATCAACTCCTACAACACTGTGCAACTATGCTCGCCCATCTTCGCGAGAATCTTCACCAAGCTTAGAACCGCATGAAGCAACAGGTAGACCAGCATCGCTCAGAGCGCCAATTTCAAGAAGGGGATCAGGTCTTTTTACGGCTCCAACCATATAAGCAAACATCACTCAAAGACAAAGGATGTCAGAAACTCTCTCCCAAATTCTACGGACCATATCAAGTACTTCAACGCATTGGAGAAGTGGCCTACAAGTTGGATCTGCCACCTACTGCAAAAATCCATCCAGTTTTTCATGTTTCATGCCTCAAGAAAGTGATTGGGAATAATTGCAGAATTCAGACAAGTCTACCGGAATTGGACGAAGAAGGATCCATCTGGCTTCAACCGGAACAGGTCCTCGACACACGAGTCAAGCAACTGTGCGGCCGCATGATTAAGGAAGTCATCATCAAATGGAAAGACACCTCTCCAGAAGATGCAACTTGGGAGCCAACCACTATTTTGCAGCAGTTTCTGCAGCTTCAGCCTTGAGGACAAGGCTAGTCTTAAGGGGGTGGGCATGTTAGGGTCCCACCCTAACCCCTTATCTATGTAATGGGACCATGTCATAGTTAAGAGTCAATAAAGCCCATATTAATAATTGTAAGTGGTTAATCCGCAATTAATAAAGGAACCACAGTTAGTTGCAAATGGGCCGACGGTATTAGTAATAAGCGGTATTGACCCGTGATATTACTTGTAGGAGTCATATATATAGGATAGTAACTCCCTGCGAGGAGCATCGTGTCTTAATTTTGTAATCGAGCTCTGCTCTATTTGGAGGTTGCCCCCTCGAAGAGGCAAGTGAACATTACTCTCTGAATAATAAAGTCTTCGCTATTCTGTGTTCTGGATATCTTTTCTTCGCATATTCTGTGTTATCGGTCTCTTTTCTTCGCATATTCTGTATTTGGGTATCATTTGCAGGTTAGGAAGCATAACAAAAGATCTCGAAAACAAATTGTTACAGGATTACTACACAATTGCTACAAGATTGTTGTTTCTCGGGTTAATTTATCAAATTCTCAAACAAATCAAATGAAAATGACATGGGTAATTTTTTTTATTAAGTAGGATTTCCTAGGACACCAATAAAAGTAAAATCACTTAAAAATACCCTTGTTAACATGTGCTAAAAATTAGCAGAATTACTACTCTAAAAATCGGAAATTCTGGAATTAGTGAGCTAGTTAACCTACCAAATGCCTAACTTGACCAAGTGAAAATTATATGGGGTGATTTTTTTTATTAAGTAGAATTTTTTTAGGACTGAACATAAGTGGAACCAACTCAAAATAGCTTCATTAACATGTGTTAAAATTTAGCAGAATATTACTACTAAAAACCATAAATTTCAAAGCAATGAACTAGTGAGCTGATCTAAGTACCCAAATGCCTAAGCTAATAAAGTGAAAATGTTGTGGGGTAAATTTTGTTATTAATTTGGATGTTTTTAAGCTTAAATACAAGTGGAATCAACTCGAAATAAACTCATTAACATGTGCTAAAATTTATCAGAAAATTACAACTATTTTGCTATAAGATACTTCTACAAATTCTAGAATTGTGAACTAGTAAACCAATCCAAGTAGCTCAATGATGAATATGACTTTTCAAAGATGATATGAAGATGCATCATACTTATAACTATATTAATGACCTACAAAAACATTTATTTCAATCATTTAACCAATATACCCTACAACAAATGAAACATGAATATTAAGTGCAGAAATAGGAAATGCAAGAAGAAGAAATGCAAATGAATAAGAAGTGAAAAGAAGATAAATAAATTGTGCAATAGGGATTTGGAGCTCCTGAGATGGCCAATCCCAAGGATACTCAGACTCCTATGGAGGAAACCAAGCCTTAGAAGCTAAAAATGGCACCAAACTTCATTATTTGAATCCATCCAAGTACATCCATGCTAGAAATGAAAGTAGAGCTACTAAATAACAAGTTTTCTTCACAAGAAGTCTAAGAAAATCATGCCCCTAGATGCAAATTCGAATTGGTACTTATACAAATTGATGGGGAAGTATTTTCCTTGAAATGAGGTAGCTTTCCCCTCCAAAATCCCTGAAAAAGTGGATTTGGTTCCCAACAGTAGGAATATTCATTAAATGATAGGGAGCACATTCCTAGATTTTATCAATCACTGGAGGTTCAGAATCTGTTCAATAATTTCATAGTATTTTGTTCATTTATTATCCAATGTTGGTCCATGTTATATAAGGGAGCAAGTCCCTATATTATCTCATTTACAATTTACGTAATATTCTCTCCATATTCTGCAAAAATAAATAATATTAGGCACATAATATGCAATTATCTCCCAACCTTCCTAATGAACACATTATAGCTCAAAAACATGTCATCAAATGCAAAGAGAGAGGTTAAACATGTTGAAGGATAGTTAGATGGGCATTAAATTGTATCTAATTTGGAGGCCCGCCACTTTCTCACCCTATACGTGGGAAAAGAGTCAACGAAAATCCCTAAACGATTGCCTAAGGAAATAAATATCTAGTAGAGAAAGATCGAAAGGAACCTCAGAAGTTGGAGAAATGAAGTCTCGCATAATGTCAACCTCGCTTGCTTCTGGCTTCAAGAATATATTCGCATCGAACAATTCTAAATGCTTATTTGGTTTTGGTAAATTAAGTAACCATTTGAATGCCTTGGATTCAGATGAACCTTTGTCGCTCCTAGCTTAATTTTTCTCATTCTTGAATCGAAATTCTTTGCGCACAGATAAACAATTTCTTTGAAATAATATACCTATGGAACACGCATAACTTTGCTAATCTAGTACTCCAAATCTTGTTTCTTTTTCTCTCTTATGTTGAAATATTCACATATCTTTCATACATTGTCGACCAATAAAAGCTATCATTGATATCAGTGAGTTAATTGTATCACTGCAAATAACCTATTTCCTTTGTTTGCTACCCATTTTCACTTTGCATTAAAAAACACTGTCAATGAATAATGTTTTCAAATTTCGTTTAAGTTTACAATTCTCCATTCTATTCACAATCATCGACTGTTACTATTTCTCATGTGAAAATTATTACACATGACACTGTGAATAAATAGCAATTAAAGATACCAATGCCAAAGTTTAGGGAAAGTATTGGAAATTTTTTCTGAAAATCCAAAAGCATCTTGTCCATTTACTCCACACTTTTCTCTTACTTCAAGATCATTGATATATTTGTCATAAGAATTATAAATTTACGATATAAAATAATAGTCATTGTCTACTAAGGAGGAAAATTTTCCCGCACTACCAAAAAACACCAAAATTTGAAATTTTTGTTTTTCACAAAAAACCTGGCAGTAGGAGTGTTTGAATCATGTTTTTTATAGTGGAAATGGATTCAAGATCATTAAAAACCCCCGTGACACCCAAAATCTTGAAGCTTGATAATTGTAACTTGGAGTTACAAAAAATGTCGCTAGCTTTTATCAGGAACGTACCAAAATTTCCATTGATTTTACGAAAAGTAAAATAAAATTGAAGTCTCATTAGACTATGGCTATGATCATGGAAAATAGCTTAAAACTGTCAGTAATAGCTATTAATAATAAATTGTGCAAGGTCATTCGCAAATAAATATTATGCAAAGACGTGTTTAGCTACCTTCTATGATGAATCAACTTGATAGTTGGTCCCCAATACTATGTAAAATTGAACCAAATTTGATTTACGAATGACTTGACACAGTTTTGAACATTACTTTGCAAAGCTAACTGTCAATACGCATTTGATCTAATTGGACGGAGTTGCATATATTCGCTTGCACATTTCTTTCACATACCTATCTCTCGCACAACTTGACACGTTGTTTCGATGTGGAGGGGACCTTATTCCACATAGACAAAATTAATTTTTAACTCTTCCATTTAAAAATTGTACATATTTAGTTGTCTCAAAGAGTAATTGCATACAACTAGGAATCAAATGCCTACGTCAAGGTTGTACAAATTTAGTTGTGTGAAAGCACAATTGCATAGAGTTTTGAATCTTTGTAGAATGAAAGATGTGCAGAGGACGGGGTGTCGAGGGTACTTTATTCCATAGATGTGAAATTACTTCTTCTTCTTCTTCTTCTTCTTCTTCTTCTTTTCTTTTATTTTCTTTTCTTCTTCTTCTTCTTCTTCTTCTTCTTCTTCTTTTTCTTTCTTCTTCTTCTTCTTCTTCTTCTTCTTCTTCTTCTTCTTCTTCTTTTTTTTTTTTTTTTTTTTTTTTTTTTTTTTTTTTTTTTTTTTTTTTTTTTTTTTTTTTTTTTTTTTTTTTTTTTTTTTTTTTTTTTTTTTTTTTTTTTTCAGTGGGAATCGGCAAATAGGGGCAGCCTCGCGACTTGCGTTACACGGGGTCGATTCTGAGGACGGGTGTCGCGAGGTTTACTTTATTCCATAGATGTGAAATTACTTCTTCTTCTTTCTTCTTCTTTGTCTTCTTTCTTTCTTTCTTTTTTCTTTTTTCTTTTCTTCTTTTTTCTTCTTCTTCTTCTTCTTCTTCTTCTTTCTTTTTTTTTTTTTTCTTCAGTGGAATTGGCAATAGGGGCAGCCTCGCAACTCGGGTTACATGGGGTCGATTATGACTGCTACCTCTATAACCATTGGGAGCTGCGCCTGCCCCTCTATACAACTCTAGGGTAAGTCCGAGGGATTTGAACTCGTGACCTTCAGTATGGAGCCCGCCTTTCTAATGAACTTCAATGCATTGTTATTACCAACTCGCCTACCCCCATGGGGCTAGATGTAAAATTACTTTAATAACTAGAAACATAAACTTTATTTCATAATGTAATAGACACAACTAAAAAGAGTGATTTGTAAACTAGAAATAACAAATCTTTTGTTGATTAAATACTTATTATTGTTATGAAATATTAGATTAAGTGTGATTTTAAAGTATGTGAACAACTAGTATAATGTGGGAGAACGGATGTGTATAATAAGGATGGTAAATGGTGATACATTGTGCACATCAATGCATTGAATAAAGACGTATGCATGTGCATACTTGGTAAATTGAATGTTGAAATGATTGATATTTACCTGCATCGGTGTTTTATACTAATCAAAGGAAAGACATCGGAACGATAAAAAAATATGAATGTAATATTTATCTTTGACAAAAATATTTTGTAACATGTTTCAAATGCAATATAGTAGCAGGTAGTGGTTTTTAGGGAAATGGCTATTATAGTGAGGTAAAATGCCATTTAACCTTATAATTCATTTGAAATAAAAAACCAATGACTTCAAGTAAATTGCACAATTCAAAGAACAAAAACTAACACTCTGTACCTGTACATAATGTAATTAGCCATCATTTACAATGTATTCAAACCCTACATAATTACTTTCATTATAAGCACCACACAAGGAAAAGCTCCTATCAGTATTATATCTCATAGATTTGTTAAAAAAATTAATGTTTTCGGTCTTCAAATGTTAATCTCTAATAACATCCTCTTATTATGAAATTCAATAATATTAAATGCATACACACTTATGGAACATTGCACCAAAAAATATTATGTTCCTTGCTCCACACACTTGTTCTCCGACAACTTTTACTATCACTTGTGTCAAAATTGTTACACACAACACACTCAATAATTAGCAACTGAACATACCAATGTTAACCACCATCACACCCATTTACTCTGCACTTTTCCACTACTTTAATATCATTTTTATACATGTCATAAAAAACAAGAATTTACCATATAAAATAAATTTGAAATACATGTGATCATGACAATCAGCTAAGAAATTGTTAATAATATATGTGAATAGAAAACCATCAAAGGTGAATCGATTTAAAAGTTGGGAGTATTGTAGAGATTTTATATTTCTGCACTACTACTACTAACCACGGATTAATAAAGACACCATTGAAACATTATGGAAGCCGAGAATGTGATTTTATGCGACCTAAGCATCAGAGGTAACAATTTAAGTAAGGCAATAGAAGCTCACACAATACTCCAAGATTTTAAATGGAGTTTGCAAAGAGAAAATGTTACACAATCTGTTATTTGAAATACATAGTCGGTTAGAAAAGACTCCTATTGATATGAGAAAATAACTTCTTTCTTTTCTCCACTAATGATTTCAAATTCTTGTTGACTCGTTTCCTTATAAATCACCACTTGTTACTTTTTTGCATCCGATATCTGTCGCAAAATCTTTGTATTGGAGATAAAGCTGGCATCTAGATATTTTTATCATCCCAATGTTTGTCCTCTAATTAGTATTTAACTCATGAATGTAAGAAGCAAGAACGTTTGTACGAAAGAAATTTGTTGATGGGAAATTTATCTGCAATACCACAATATTGCAAATGAAATATTTTGCAGAGAAAATATTACACATTTTGCTATTCGAAAAATGTAATCAAGACGCAATGAGTTATTTGTATCATTGCAAATAGTTTTTTTCTTCACTATACTAGCTATTTCAAATGCTTGTAGACTCGTTTCCCTAGAAATCACCACCTGCTACTATTTTGCATCTAAAACACATTACAAAGATCAAGTTCCCATCTAAATAAAGTTGTCATCAAAATTTGTCATTGCTCTAATGCCTTTCCTTTCATTAATAGAAAACAACGTTACAGGTAAATATCAATTATTCAACATTCAATTCATCGACTACACACCTGCACATGTCTTCAATCAATGTACCAACACGTAGATGGAACCAGAAAACTGCACAATGTATCAACGTTTCAAGGTTTCCGCACATATTCACAGCTCTATGCAACTTCTATTCTGCACAACTAGATATGTAAAGGTTTTAAATGGAAAATAATTTAAAATTAATTTTTTTTCTACAGAATAAACTCATCTTTACACCCGCATTCTCCCACACATACCTTGTCCTCTACACATCCTTCATCCTGCGCAGGTTCACATCTCTCCCGCACATCCTTCATACCATGCCCTTTATACAACCTCTCTCCCACACATCCTTCATACTCCGTCCTCTATACACCGCTCTCCCACATAGCAAAATATATAAAAGTTTTAAATGAAAAAGAGTTTTAAATGGAAAAGAACACAGCCCCTTTTGTACCCTCATTCTCTCGCACAGACCCTGTAGCCTGCACATCCTTCATTCCTCACAAAGAAACTTGTTCCTCAACTCTAGATTTTGACCCCTGTTACCCCGCACATACATTGTCCTTTGTACATCCTTCATTTGGCACATATTCATAGCTCTATGAAACTATTGTCCCGCACAGCTAGATCTGTAAAAGTTTTAAATGGAAAAAAGTTTAAAATTAATTATGTCTCTGCAAAATAAAGTCATCTTTGCACCCTTGTTCTCCAACACATACTTCTTCCACCACACAGTAAAAGCTTCACACAAGAAGACATGAGGGATTTTCATACATTATTTAGTTTTTGCACACATAGACCAAACTTTTCATGACACGAATTGCTACTTAATTGACTCATTCGTAGTATGGTTCACATATTTGTTTCACCACACAACACTTCTTCCTCACACGGATTGGTAAAAAAAATTCATTTTAGTTTGAATATTGCCATGCATCTTTGGCCAATCATTGCAAATTGCTCTGTTCTCTTATTTGTTAACCATACAAGATGAAAACTAACAAATTGTTTTCACAGCCAACGACCCTACATATAATGCATCAAAGGCAATAAGGCTTCTAAGTCACAAACTAACATTTAATATTTGAAATCACTCCATCCTTCGTCAATTCTAGCATCACTGGCTAAAGCATTAACATAACAGTGTTAATGTCAAAGCCCCCCCGCCTGTGCAAAGGACCCCAATTCTCTTGAATGTATTCTGTCCTCCACGTAGTAAAAGCTCTGCATAACCACATAGTAAAAGCTTTGCATAAGGAAACATAATAATATTAATTTGAGATTTGTTTGGCCCCCACCCCCGTGCCTATGCAAAAGACTTGCATCTGCATCAATTCTGACATCATTGGGAAAAGTAGTAACATAACAATGTCAATGTCAGAGAACCCCCGCTTAGGGAAAGGACCCTCATTCTCCCGCACATACTCTGTCCTCTGCATAGTGAAAACTTTGCACGAGGAAATATAATAATATTAGTTGGAGATTTGTTCATCCCTCTCGCCCTTCCCACCCCCGCCTATGCAAAGGACCTACAACCGCATCAATTATGGCATCATTGGGTAGGGCATTAATATAACAATGTCAATGTCACAACACTCACCAATGAAATGATCACTCACAAAATTAGCTTTATTTTAATTTAAAATGAATTTTCAGGTACTAACAAATATTGAAAATAAAATGCTCTCCACTAGGGGAACTATGTCTCATTGGAGCTCCCTCAACCAGTCAAAAATTAGAAATAAGATTTTTTTAAAAATAGAAAAATAATTTTAAATTTATGCAAAATAGAAATATTAAGCATTTCCCTGAAATTTTAGTTAAAATTGAAAAACACAACAAAATAATGCAGATTCAACCCACTTTGACCAAAAAATGAATAATATAATTTGTGACAAGGTAAAGACTAATAACATCTAACGTTTCAGAAAAAATATATAATTTTATAATATACCATAGATAAAACATTTTGCTCAAATTGCTCAGGGTATGAAAATGAACCCAAAAATAAATAAATTTTCGACGTTCTATGAGAATCATAAAATAAAGAACTTCACTGCTAAAAAAATTCCTAGGCTTTTGATGCTGAAGCTTTGTAAATTTTAATTACAATATTCACCACAAACTAAAAGAAATATGTACAAAATCAACAACACAAGCGTGCCTTGGAAATTTCAAACTGTATTAAATTTTTTTGGGCATTTGGAAAAGCAAGTTGAAAGTAAGAATAGTTTTTAGTAAATGATGTAAATTCAGAATATAGGTAAAAAAGTAAAGAAGGCACATTAATCCAACTCAAATCCAAGTTCAAGATTCTTTCTCGGGTGTGAATTTAAAAAAAATTCACACCTTCAAAATATATATTTAAGGTGCAGTTTTAATTTTTTTAAATATATTTACCGTGCATGCCTACTCTTCTGCCAAATATAAACAAATAAAACTAGAATTGGAATTAAGTCTCGAGTGGTCTTGGAGAATAAATATAAAACTTCTTAAATATAATTTTTCCATATCATGTAATTACCTTGATTAGATAGATTTAGTCTCGAGTGGTCTTGGAGAATAAATATAAAACTTCTTAAATATAATTTTTTCATATAATATAATGACGTGGATTAGATAAATTTAATAATATTAAAAAAAAAAAATCATGTGACATATTTACAATTTCTCTTCATAAATTTTATTTTATATAATAATTTACACATTTTAAATTGCATAACAATCGGTTTGAAATTTAAATAGTTTAAATTTCATATAAATGATTTGATATTTTAAATAAATGCAAATCAAAAACTTTATTTTCACATTTCACCATTTTTATTATACTATAACAAATAGTTTTTTTATTTTTCTTAAATACAAACACACCAAAAGAAAATTACACAAATGCTTATATAATAGTTATATGGTGTTTCAAAAATGATAAACTAAACCATTTGGAATACTCATTCAACTAAATTAAAAAGAATTATACTAGAAATAAAAGGTAGTCACATAGCATTAAGATACTGATAATATGGTTATTAAGATAATGGATAGACCACTTATTATATATTAACTCATATAAAAGGTTTTATATAAAATATATTTTCAATATTCATGGTTTATGATGTAATAGGGAGTGTACATTGTTCACCGAGATTTTTCTCATGCATAAATCACATAACCACATCATGTTAACCACATCATGTTAACAAGTGGAATAGTTTTTGGGTTTGTAGTTGTCTATAATGCGATTTTTTGAAAGTTTTTCCGGTGGCTTTTTCCAGTCAAAATTCGACAGCAATTTATTGGAATCGCAGGTTTGATAGCTAGTCTCTGTACAATCAAAGCGTCCCAGGGTTTTTCAGGGTGTTGAATCCAAATATGTAGTTAAAAAACCATTTTAACTGCAACAAATCAAGATTTAACCTCAATTTCTTCTGCCGGATTCCATCACCAGAATCTCCAAAAAATCCCATTATAGACAACTCCTTGGTGTCAGTCTCACTGGTTCCACATGCTCCCCAGTCAGCTATATATGGCTTCCCAATTGTCCTTAATGCTAAGGTTTCTCTGTTACCATGTGTGGACCCCCCTACGGACGAAATCAATATTCCCTTCCCCCTTGCACTATGGATTAGCCATTGATCTGAGCCGATGAATCTCAGTCGTCGAAGATCCGTCCATGCCTAACAGTGATAGTCAACAAAGCTTTGGACTAGTCGTTTTGAAACCTCAACCAAAGGCTTAACTGTGTTTGATATGAGTCATGGCTTAATAGAAGCCAGGAGATGGGGAATTTATGTTATATGACAGGAAGGTTCACGTCTCGTTGGGACATCATGTGTAAGATTTAAACCTCGTCGTTAAAGGCATGGGAAATGGTTGAGGAGAGGCGGGAGACGGAAATGTTTATGGCATTTAACACAATTTTAACGTCGCCCTGCGAAGATTTCATAAAGGGTGTTCTGCAAATTTCAGGCGCGGTAGATCGAGGCACAAGACGTAAATATTTACATGAATAGTTGGGAAAGTTCTCGCCGTGCCATAGAGAGATTTCAAAGGGTTCTTTTTCAATGTGGAGCACGATATACATAGGCAGGGAATTTACATCTGGGGAGACGAGAAAAAGCATGTTATTTGATGACGTGCCTAAGAGCATCGACCGTTTATTCTTAACCACCCTTACGCTAATATAGAGATCTCTTCTCTACCTAAGGTGGGCCATCTCCTTCAACCATGGAACAACTTGATTATGAAAAAATACAAGGGATCAACAAAACACTAATTATAGCCCTATTGTTTCTATATCAATAAGCATTGGCGTGTGCATTGAGGTTAAAAACAGAAAAAACAAAAAAATCAGCATTTTCTCCATCTAACTATTAATACTTTTAGAATACAAAAAAGTTATACAAACATAGTCATCATTATTTAAAACACTTTTGGGTCATTATTTAAAACACTTTTGGGTCAAAATGGTTAGACAACTAATCTTCTGGATTAAGTTTGAGCCAGTATTTAAAACACTTTTGGTTCAAAATGGTTAAACAACTAATCTTCTAGATTAAGTTTGGGCCAGTTTAAGTAGTTATTGGAACAACTTGATTATGAAAAAATACAAGGGATCAACAAAACACTAATTATAGCCCTATTGTTTCTATATCAATAAGCATTGGCGTGTGCATTGAGGTTAAAAACAGAAAAAACAAAAAAATCAGCATTTTCTCCATCTAACTATTAATACTTTTAGAATACAAAAAAGTTATACAAACATAGTCATCATTATTTAAAACACTTTTGGGTCATTATTTAAAACACTTTTGGGTCAAAATGGTTAGACAACTAATCTTCTGGATTAAGTTTGAGCCAGTATTTAAAACACTTTTGGGTCAAAATGGTTAAACAACTAATCTTCTAGATTAAGTTTGGGCCAGTTTAAGTAGTTATTGGATTCCAAGAAGACCTGTAAGTTAATATGTATTAATATGTACACATTGTACATCATTGATACAGACCATTATTAATATAAAGTTGTATTTGGTTTCCAATTCATGTAAGAGAGTTGTATTTGGTTTCCCATTCATGTCTCTCACAGTAGTATCAGAGCCTTGGTTGGAGGAGATGAGCCACTAGTTTTGTGGCCACGGATGTTTGTACTCTCGGTGCAAATAGTGTATTCCTAATTTTGAACGAGGAGCGAGATAGTTTTGGACTTCATTCTTGTCGGTGAATCAGAGACAGTTCTTGCGGTATGATTTTTCGATTCGAGGAAAGATTGATTTTAACAGAGCCAAGGAAAATTCCTTGTTGCAAGATTTATGGTTTGTCGTTGACTGCTGTAAAGAAGGCTTGCGCATGGAGTATATATGATGGAGTATGGCTATTGATTTAAATGTGACCCACGCCACTTGATCAAAAAGAGAGGAGTCTCCGTAGACGTAATTTTTTATACGAAAAGAAAATGTTGATGGTTTATGGAAACTCAACCATAATAGCGTAAAGGTGTATACATGGAGGTATGAAAAAAAACTAAACGATTAAATATAATATACCATTGTTGTTGTTGTGTTACCATTAAAGATGAACAAAGATACAAGAAATTAGTCACTCAATGAGAATGATTCACTGCATAAGAGTAAAAGTTTGATGGTAAAACATTGCAGTAAACATATGAAATAATTAAGTGAAGGGAAAATGACGTTTGGGTTCAAATATATTTATATTTAATATGCCAAGTTTGAGCGAGAGGAAAATGGTTAAACGGAGTAGCCATATCTGGATGGCGTAGTGTTTGGATTTCTAGATTTTGTTTAAGTGAGGTCCCTACACCAAACAAAACCAACCTTCATCAGATTGTTAAAGGCCATATGAACTAGTGCTTCAGTGGTATTTAAGAGTCAAAGAAATTCCATTTACATGTGGGTAAGATCATTTTATTTTGGTTTGTGTAATGTCCATTCCTTCGTTAGGGTGACACGAATGGTAAATATCAATCAATTATCAGGATGTCTTTGTTTGCCGTATACTCAGGCTCTTGAGAGTGAGAGTAATTTAATGAAATTTGTGTCAAATGTTGGCTGAATGTGTCATTTATTAAACCAGTTTTGATTATTGGTCACCGACCTCACGTCTGAGTAATAATGAACACATTTACGACATAATTTGCAGCGGATGCGATGATTCAGATATACTTGCAGCATTCAATGCAGGGAATTAATGGTGACTTTGTCGAGCAGTTTTGAGGCGAGATTTGAATTTGTGGAGTTTTTGTTTAACGTGCACTCGGATTTTTGGTTTATTTTTCCATGTGGATTACTGGTTGCTGCAGCGTTGTCCATGTTGCACATTTCAGCCAACCTAAGCGTGGCAATTGGTTTCTCATGACAAAAAGTGAGGTAGTGTGTCATTTTCAATCATTGTTGATTCATCTATTATAAGAGTATAGCTCCAATATTTGAGATTCCATATTCGGTCCACTGTTGGTATATAATTTATTTTAAACCTCTGCGTAGACTTTTGAACAACAAAGAACAATTTTCTTTTTATTTGGGGTGAATTTTTGGATCGAAGTTTGTTGATTATTTTCAAGATGCTCTGAGCATGTCTCTGCTAGCTTGGACATCAGTTGCAAAGTTTGTTTATTGTTTTCAAGATGAGATGAGCATGTCTCTGCTAGCCTGGAGATCAGTTGCAGAATTGAGTATGTATGAAATTTTTATATGCTTCCGTAAAATACCAAATTGTTGTATTGAGTTGACATATTGCTTTCTTCTAATACAGTCAAACCCACTATTCATGGACAGTTTCATAATTTATCCAACATCATAATCTTCTTGTTCCCTTCGCTTTCCTAGCTGAGCATATTCGGAAGATCACATAGGTTGAGAAACTACCTTTGAAAAATGAGCCATTGCTCCCCTCACAGTTTTTAATTTTCGTTGAGTATCAATTTTGTTTTGGTGAAATTTAAATTATACAATTTATCAATATGAAATCAAGAAAAGAAGAAGGGAATTATGGTGGGAAGACCTAAATCAGTAATTTGAATATTACAGGGTTATAAGTTCAAATCCTTGTGGAGACAATTTTTGCAAGTTGCTTAAATATGTTTTTTAGAAGGTGATTAAATATGCACAGATAGGAGGTTTTTTTTAGATGTGGCTTAAGTTCAAATCTTCGTGGAGACAATTTTTGCAAGTTGCTTAAATATGTTTTTTAGAAGGTGATTAAATATGCACAGATAGGAGGTTTTTTTTAGATGTGGCTAAATTTTTAGGTTGAAATGGTGACATTGGCAAAAATATGTTTGAATTATTTTCACCTTAAAAGTTAAAGTTTTCCATTAGTCATTTTAATTTTATTTTTGTTGAATTTGCATTGTAAACCGTTGGCATATTTTTGGTGAAATTCTTTGAGAAGTGGTTTAGCAGGAAGCAAGTAGTGTTGTTGCCTTATAGTATCATTGGTTTTGCGTACTTGAAGGCGTGCCCTTCATCTCTTATTATACCGACCACTATTACTTGTCAAATTATGTTGTAAAACGGTGCATTTTCGGTGGTATCCGACACCTCTTTTTTCAAAGTTGATTACTTGAGAAAATGGCCCAACTCAATGATTTGCTACAGTTATTGAACAATTTAATGTCGTATCCTATTCATGACAGTGTCCAAGTCAACAAGGACACACTCTTTGGCATCCAAACATGTTTGCAAAATGCCAAAAGAAAAATTGAATTCTTGGAGCTAGAGTCCTAGTTTCAGCGAGATGAACTACATGAATTACAAAAGAAGAATTTTGAACATGTTCTTGTTCAGAACAACCGTTTATTTGAGCCCGATCATTAGTCAAAGAATGATCAGAAAAATTAAGTAATTTAAGGAGAAAATTAGAATGTGGTTAGAAGTTCCGATGTCAAACATGTTATAAGACCATAGGAAGAGATTACACACAATAAACACATAATTGGTTTGGGTTACAACAAGGATATTCCTGATGTATCTTTTCACATCCCAGATTTTGTTAATCCAATATAATTTCGAAGTGTTTGATTTATGGATGGTGTTGTTCCAGAACAAGTTGATAGATGCCAATAGCGTAATAGAGTTGGACATGTGAAATATCAGTGTTGTGATCTTCACCCATGTGAGCATTGTGGATAGAGAAATCATCATACAAATAGATGTTCCAAAAAGAAAACTACTACAAGAGAGCTGTTAAATTTCGAATGGATTGCTTCTTGGGATTGGACGAAAACAACCAAGAAGATTTACAAGTCATACCGAAGAATATGTTTGAGAGTGATGACCAACGTTGCAGTTACGAAGAATACTTCTCACCCTATATCCGACAAGGGGAGAATTGTTGATAGTCTACTACAGGTTCGATTTCGAGATTACAAACGAGCCCGAGTCAGAGTTGAGTTGATTGAGTTGTTTGTGAATGAGCACTTCCATATTTGGAATTGTTCAAGAAACTTCTATGATAGTTCCAAAGTTTTTGGTCACCTTAAAACCATGTTTTTTATTGATCTGAGAACTGCTATGAAGGCTCCAGAGTTGGTGTTGGTTGAGACTTTGAGTTCTCCCATATTGGTTTGTGGTCATCCTTAAAAACCATTTCTTGAGAGACATTCAGCTCTTAGATGAGATGCATTTTTTCATTTTGAGATATCATTCTTGGACTTTGGTACATCCCTTCAGATTAAGGGGAGAATGTTAGATAACTAATCCTCAGATTAAGCTTGGGTTAGTTTGAGTAGTTATTGGAGTCTAAGAACACCCAAGAAATAATTCAAATGTTTCATGTGTGTATTAATATGTACACATTTTACATCATTGATAGAGAAAATTATTAATATAAAGCTGTATTTGGTTTCCAATCCATGTCTCTTACATCAACCCGGTGGCCCCTTCACGAATGAGGAAGGTGACACATATAGGTGAGAAGAGGTAATCATGACAAGTTAGAGGCCTTGCATCATGGATTTTCTCTGCTATTCTATTGCCGGTAAAAACAATTATTCTCTAGGTATTATTTTAACAAGGGATTTGGCTAATTTGAATTTTCAATTGCTTATTATCAATACATACACACCTTTTGTGGAAAGCTGACTATTTTGGGACCGGGTATTAGGCTCGAGTCTGTTGGGATGGGTTTATTAATAATCACGGGGATCTCAATTTTTCCATAGGCCTTGGGGAAATATGGGGCGTCAAAGCCAGAGAGGACAGTATGACAATGTATTTCAAGGACATGCTAGAAGCTTTCGTTTTCAATGATGTGGTTCCTCACCCATTAGCTCCCACATGGAGGAACGAAAGAATTGGGTCAGAGCGCATATCCAAACGTTTGGACAGGTTTTTTATAAGCTCTAATTTTCATGGAGCGTTGTTGGGTTGCATACAAAAATTATAGCCTCTTTCTTGTCAGACCACACGACCATTACGCTTACTTGGGAGGAGGTAGTATTTTAACGTCATTTTCCCTTCAAATTCAATCCCAAGAGGCTAAAAATGAAGGAGTTCGACTCTCTAGTACTTAAAGCTCGAAGGAGACTCATTATACCAGTTTCATAGGAAAACATGACACTTATTTGTGAAAATACAAGGGGATTGAAAAATGAAGTCAGCTCATGGTGCAAATAAAAAAGAGAGGTTGATTTTAAAGCACTCATTGAGATAGAGGAATCGATGCTTGTGTATAATGATCCTTCAGATCTGCTTTTCTTCACCGATATCTACCGTAATAAAACTATGGAACTAGAGGGAGAAAAAAGGAACATCCTTTTATTGCATGAGGAGGACTTGAGGATTCAAAGCGGGGCTATATGGTTGGAAGTTGGAGATAAGAACACTATTTTTTTCATAAATATGCAAACATGAGGAAGACGATAAATTCCATTATGGATATATGGGATGGGGAAGGCCACCACTACACTGTAGTATACCTAGGGGGGATATTAAGGGTATAGAGGGAGGTACCCAAGGGAATAATGTAATAATGTAATGGGCCATAGTTAATAAATAAAGTGGTTAACCTGCATCATGTAAGGGATCACAAGTAGTTAGGAATAATGTGATAAGTCCATGGTAATGTATGTATGGTGTTGAGAGACCCATGGCAATGACCCATAGTATTGTATGTATGAAGCCTATATAGAGGCTAGAGACTCTCCATTGAGGATGTCAAGGATTATTGTATTGATAAGCATATGGCTTGTGGAGTGTTCTCCTTCCTTAAGGAGTAGTTGTATGGTGTTGCCCTACCTCAAGGGTTTTATCAATAAAGAAGATTTTTCATGTTATATTATTGGATCGGTCTTGTTATTGTTGGGTATATTTTCTATTTTAATATATTTTCAAGTCAAATCTACTACAAGTGGTACCAGAGCACTTTCTTGAGCGATGAGGGGGAGCAATTTGTTTTCATTTTTTGCAGGAATTTTTTGGGGCGGTGAGTTTGCATATCATATATGAAAATTTTGGTTCAAACTTTGAAAAAAAAAATAGCAGATCTAGATTTTCGAAAAAATATCTAAAGTCAAAAAAACAATCAGCTGAATCGGAGTCCGGATGAGGGAGATATCGTTGATTTAAAATCAGTTGTATTGCAGAATTTTTTGTTTACAACAATTCGTGGATGGCGACTCTCTTGTCAATTTTTGCAACTTTTGTGCAGAATTTCAAAAAATAGATTGTAGATCTAAGCTCCTCTTGAAAAGTTACCCAATTTAAAAAAAGAAATCGGTCGAATCGGAGTCCGATGAAGGAGATATCACTGATTTAAAAACAACTATTTTTTTTTATAATTTTTGTGATGGTAGGACATTTGCAGTGCGAATCTGAGTTCCAGGGTTTCCAAATAAAAATTTCAATCATATGGAAAGATGGAGAATGGTTATTCTTTTTCCAAAAACAGGCTGTAATAAGGATTCTGAACTATATTGACCGAGTTGTGGCCATTTTAAATTTACTGCATAAAGTAGGTAATTTTTTTCAAAACCCTCATTCTACTTCATGGCTTCTACTGAGATGATTTTTATAAGATGTGATAATGGCCCCACTATTGAATAATTCCTAAAAAATCTTAAGTCAACTTGGACGACACTTTGAAAATATGCAGCATTACTTTATTTGAAAAATGAGGCGGCCAAATGGTGGGACTCACTTGACAGCCAGAAATTGATAAGCCTTCCTGATGAAGAATTTGAAAACGTTCTTCTGGAAAAATGGTCTCATGCTATAAACAGGATAATGAGAAACATAAGGGGTTATTTTATGCTGGTATCTCCTTATTACAGGTTCATGGACGTATTCAGAAAGAGAATATCATTGTGTCTATCAATCCTAATTGCAAGCATAATTTTATTAATGTTCATTTCGTTAAAAGATTGCAAGTCTCAGCTAAACAAATGGAGCACACACAAGTTAATAATGAGGAGGTGCAAGTTTATAAAGATTTGAATATTTCTATGGATAAGTATGTATTGCATTCTAATTTTTATGCTTCAGATATGGCTAATGTGGATGTTGTTTTGGGATACCCTTGGATGGAATCTATTGGTACTACCAATATTAATGTGCAGAAGAGATTGTTGAAGCTTTGATACCACTTGTAGTAGATCTGACCTGAAAATATATTGAAAATAACAAATATGCCCAATAACTTCCAATAATCCCAATATAAATGCAAGAACAAAATAGAGAATCTTCATATCTTTAGTAATATCAAGCCCTTGAGGTAGGGTAACACCATATAATCACTCCTTAAGGAAGGAGAACACTCCACAAGCCATATGCTTAGAAACACATTAATGTTTGACATCCTCAATGGGAAGTCTCTAGCCTCTATATAGGCTTCATACATACAATAACATGGTCTCTCAATTCCCTAGATACATTACCATGGGCTTATCACATTATTCCTAACTAATTGTGGTCCTTTACATGATGCGAGTTAACCACTTTCTTTATCACTATCACCCATCACATTATTACATTATTCCCTTGGGTACCTACCTCTGTATGTTGATTTGGGGTAGCATTGGATGTGCTCTAGCCACTAAAATTGGTGGAGAGGCTGAAGCACATGAGGTCTCCAATACCCAGAAATGGTTTGGGAAGAATCTAATCAGTTTGGGAGATATTAAAATAATTAATATTTTTAATGGAGTCCCTAAGCCTAAACTTAGGGAAAATAAAATATTAATGTGAATTAATATAAAATTGAGTTAGAATGATCCAAAAGTCATGGAAAAATCCAAATCTAATCTTAGTCATTGATTAGGGACTTAATCTTGGGCATTGAATTATCAACGAGAAAAGTATAAGAGGAAGCTTGAGGGTCACTTGGAGAATACACCGAGTTGATCAAGAATTCGATTTTCTGGGGTAGAGCTTGCTGAGGAAATTGAAGGAGTGATTAGAGTTGCATTTGAGGGGCAGTGAATACAGAAGCAGAGAGGCAGAGAGGGTACCGGGAGCATTAGCACAGAATCCGAGAGAGGGTTAATGCAAAGCTAGCCAGAGGCCACGAAGAGGAAACCAGGAGTTGCGCAGTGCTAGAGAGAGCCAACGTGGGTGACACAAAGGCTCCAAAGGCTGATGCAGAGCCTCCAGAGGCTGACACAGGGCTAGTTGGGGTGATGCTGGGCCAGAGAGGCTAACGCAGACCCTAGAGGCTGACACTAGGAGATTTCGTGGGGCAAATTGGAGCTTAAAGTTGTGAGATTGTACATCCGAGGTTTTTAGCCAGAATATCTATCTCCGACTGAGATGTACTACTACCGAGAGAATTCTCTATTGGGTGAGCCCTTTCTAGCACCCAGATTGTATTATGAAACTACTTAATAATAAAATCCTCAGATAGCTGCACTGATTTTCTTGCATTGGGTTTTTCCAGGGACATTAGTCCAAAAATAACAGTGTCACTTGTGGGCTTGTTTTTCCTTCAATTGACGATCTGTATATGTTGAGCATGTACTTGTACTTATTTTCAGTATTTACATGGTAAATAACTTGTTAATTAACATAACAAGTATGAAGAAATAAATCAGAAAGTACATGAAGGATTTCTAACAGATAGACTTAGAAATTCCAACATGGCATCAGAGCGTGGTTACAGATCACAAGAGAACTAAGGGCATCATCCAAGGAGAACAACAGCAACATAAATAGTTGTCCTAAGTGACAGAAGCTATTCCTAGCAGAAAAGAAACAAGGAAGGGGTGACATAGTGCCTGCGTCATCAAGTTTGAGCTAGGAGAAGGATCAGCGTAGTGGCAGAAAGGAGCAGACCTGACCTACGCAGTGCCCATTCATCTTTCTCAGTCAGGAAGGATTGATGCCCATGGCCAGGAGGTGTGAATTTTGCTAGTGTCGGGATTGTGCAGAGTCTAGAGGCTCTAACCTTCAGTTTGTTTAGGCATAGGAGGCTGTGGAGAAGTTGCAGAGTGAAGATGGTGGGGTGCTATGGTGAGAATAGTACCTAACAGGGCAAGACCAAGGAGGAGGAAGTTTCTACTAAGGATTTCTAGCCAAAAAATCCAAATCAATGGTGCAACTGCATTAACGATGAAAGTGGAGGCATCTCGACATTGGCAAAGGGGTTTCCAAGAGGGAAATCAAGGCTCAGAGGGAGTCACACCGAGAACTTCTAGGAGGGAAGTAGAGAGACTCGAAAGATTCGAAAGAGGAGCAGCAAGATGGCAGTGAATAGGGTAAGAGATCAGGATAGACTGGACAGAGCCTCAAACTTTGTAGTCTGGAAGGCTAGGATCTTATCCGTTCTAGACAGGAATCATCTCAAGGACTTCGCCTTGAAAGCAATAGTGATCCTAGTTGACCCAACTGAGAACGATAAGTATGAGGAGGCAATGGCAAGGGCCAAGAGCATCATCCTTCATAGGGTCAAGGACCATGTAGTACCACATATTACCGAAAAGGACACGGAAAATGCGATGTGGGAGGTCATGATGAAATTGTATCAGCATACTTCCGTGCAGAGGAAGATTCTACTAGAAAATCAGTTGCGATCACATTAGATGCAGAAAGGAAACATATAGACATCTTCCTCTGTCGATTGAAGGAGATCCAGGATCAACTGACTTCCATAGGGGCCACACTGGATCAGGAATTAATGGTGAAGACTGCATTGAACGCAATCTCAAAGGAATGTGAGGTATTTGTCCATCGCATATTGGGCAGATCGACCCTTCCAGATTGGGAGGAACTGTGGGCGACTCTTCGTCAGGAAGAGATAAGAAGGCTAACCAAGGCAGGAAGCAGTGGAAAGGGGGTCAGAATCAAGAAGGAGGAAGAGGAGGATGTTGCCCTAACACCTAAGGGACAGTAGGAGAAACGAAAGAAGAAGGACCTCTCCAAGGTCAAATGCTTCCACTGTGGGGAATTAGGTCATTATGCGAGCCAGTGTCTGAGGAAGAAGAGCAAGGGAGAGGCTTCTAAGACCAAGGTTGCGCCAGCAAGGGCGGAGAAACAAGTGGAGAAAGATGATGATTGTGCCATGAGTTCTCATGCACCTCGTGAGAGGAAGTGGAGAGACATCGAGCTGTAGTCAGACAGACTACAGGTGATGAGTGGCAGGATCCTCGAGGTACCTAACCTCTTGGATTATACCTTTCTATGGGAGCCCCGAAGAGGAGTAGCAGAACTGATGGAGATGTTAGAGTTGGGAGATCAGTTACTTACTTCTTAGTAACTAAGTTGTAGTGCAACAGTTAGTAGTGGTAGTGCTATGGGAAGCATGAGGTAGCATGATGAGAGGGATTATAGTGCAGATGCAGCAGTGGCAGTGGAAGGGCCATGGGCAGCAGCACAGATGTAGAGGGAGATGTTGTAAAGATGAAATGGTGGCAGTGGCAGGGCCATGGGTAGCAGTACATGATGTAGCAGTACAGAGGATTTTGGGCAACAGGCCTAGCATTAGCACAAGGACTGATGCCAGATGATCAGGGTGATTCTCAATGAGGAGTATTACTAGAGTACAGTCCTTGCTAAGAGGGAGTATTGCTTTGGGGTAGCATCATATGTGATATAGCCACAAAAATTGGTGGAGAGGCTAAAGAACATGAGATCTCCAATACCCAGAAATGGTTTGGGAAGAATCTAACCTGTTTGGGAGATATTAAAATAATTAATATTTTTAATGGAGTTCCTAAGTCTAAACTTAGGGAAAATAAAATATTAATGTGAATTAATATAAAACTAAGTTAGAATGATCCAAAATTCATGGATCAAGCCATATCTAATCTTAGCTATTGATTAGGGACTTATTCTCGACTATTGAATTGTCAACAAGAAAAGTATAAGAGGAGGCTTGAGGGTCACTTGGAGAATACATTGAGTTGATCAAGAATTCAATTTTCTAGGGTAGGGCTTGCTGAGGAAATTGAAGGAGTGATCAGAGTTGCAACTAAGAGGTAGTGAATATAGAAGCAGAGTGATAGAGAGGGTACCGGGAGCATCAATGCAAAATCCGGGAGAGGGTTGACGTAGAGCCATCTAAAGGCCATACAGAAGCTGCCAGAGGCCACGCAGAGGCAACTAGAAGTTGCACAGTGCTAGAGAGAGCTAGCATGGATGACGCAGAGGCTACAGAGGCTGATGCAGAGCCTTCAGAGGCTGACACAAGGCTAGTTGGGGTGATGTTGGGCAAAATAGGTTGGCGCAAACCCTAGAGGTTGATGCTAGGAGATTTCGTGGTGCAGAGTGGAGCTGAGAGCTGTGGGATTGTACATCCGGGTTTTTTAACCCAAAAATAACGATGTCACTTGTGTGCTTGTTTTTCCTTCAATTGATCATCTGTATGTGTTGAGCATGTACTTGTATTTATTTTCAGTTTTTACATGGTAAATAGCTTGTTAATTTACAGAACGAGTAGGAAGAAATAAATCAGAAAGTACATGAAGGATTTCTAACAAATAGACTTAGAAATTCCAACATTGTACCCCATAATATCTTCCCTATGTATACTACATTACACCGCCCCTAAACACGTTTCGTCCTTGAAACATAAGAATAACACAAATAATAAGATCTACTCAAAAGAGTAGTCCCACTGGTACGATGCACATGCATCTAGCCATCCAAGAGAAAGGTGATTACTCGATCTAGTTGTTGCCTTGCTCACTTGAGATGGGAGTTGATCCTGGCGGTTCCTCTGCGTTGATGTGTTGTGGGTGGATCATCGCACCTCTTTATCTGTCATGTAGGGGTTGTTGTCCTTGTTTCTAATTCGTTTCCATATTGTTGGTTGTTTTCTTGTTGGGTGATGTGGGTAGTGACATGCTGAAGTTTTAACCAAAGGTGTGCCTTTATTTAATTCACCACCTAATGGAGCTTTATTGGTATCTGGTACCTATTGTGGCACATGCGTTTGTTTATTATCTTCCAGTATTACTTCAACCACAGACCCCTTATATGATGTGTCAGTACGTGAACATTTTCTGCTTCAACCTCCTTGGACTCTACCTGTTTATTGATGAAAATATCCTGTAATGTAATTTTCTTCTTTTTATACCAGAGCTCCCCCTCGTCGCCCAATAAAATGCTCCGGTACCACTTGTAATAGATATGATCTGAAAATATATTAAAATAGAAAATATAGCCATAAATAATAAAATCAATCCAATAATATAACATGAAAATGCTTCTTTATTGATAAAACCCTTGAGGTAGGGAAACACCATACAACTACTCCTTAAGGAAGGAGAACACTCCACAAGCCATATGCTTGTCAATACAATAATTCTTGACATCCTCAATGAGTAGTCTCTAGCCTCTATATAGGCTTCATACATACAATACCATGGGTCATTGTCGTGGGTCCCTCAACACCCTACATACATTACCATGGGCGTATCACATTATTCCTAAATACTTGTGGTCCCTTACATGATGTGGTTTAACCATTTTATTTATTACTATGGCCCATAACATTATTACATTATTCCCTTGGGTACCTCCCTGTATACCCCATAATATCCCCTCTAGGTAACTAAATACACAACATAACAAGATATTGAGAAGACATATGTCAACTATTTTAGAGCATGCTGGAGGTCTCTTCTCCTTCTCCTGAAAGGATGATCGAAATTATCGTTTAGGTGAAGAGGGAGGAATTTTTGAAATTTTTACAAGCTCAAGTGAATTCGGGGTCTGAACAAGGTAGTGTGGAGAAAAGTGGGCGCAGGAACAAACCGAAGAAAGTGCTTGTCACAACTATCAGAGGGGAGCCACCTTTGGTTTTGGGGGTTGAATCATCTTGGGAAAGTATTGAAAGGTTGAGACACAAGGATTTGGTTGGGAGGTGGCACCATGCAAAGATGACAGGGGAAAAAATGAAAAAATGTTTTGAAGAAAGGTGGCTTCAAATGTTGAAATACAAACCTAAAGTGAGAATTCTATTCAACGTATGGATATGCTTCCATTTCCTAAATTCAGAGGATGCAGAAAGAATTTTGAAGGTCCCTTGGGTCAAGGGAATAAGATTCCTTATCTTGCAGAGATGGAGGGCGGGCTTCAATCTATTTTTGGAGGCACCTCATCGGAACCTGATATGCGCCAAATTTCCAGGTTTGCCACTGGAACAATGGAATAAATTAGTTGTATCAAAGATATCGAACATAATTGGGAACTTCTATTATTAGGATGAACAGATTTTTGGAGATGGGCAGAGGATTGTTATTTGAATTGGAATTGAGATGGAGCAAATTTTCATTTATGTTGTCTATAGATTATTGGAATGTGCCATATAGGTGTCTAATCTACCATGATACAGGACACCCGTTGTCGACACGTCTGCTGAAATTTATACCGAGAAAGGATTTCTATAGTCAAGAGGCAACTAGGATTCAGAATGATGTCTATCATGCGGCTCCTATGGATGTCTCCCTTATAGTTTGAAAATGACTTAGAGGTAATTCGGTACCATGATCTTATAATTTGAAATATTTATATTGCTCTCATATGAATATACCTCTTCGCATCGATTTTGAATTGGTCTCCTCTGAGGATATAGTTGGGCCCTTAGAAGGGTTGCAGTCGAATATGTATCCTCATGTCCATTCTGATTCCCCTTATAAATCTCAGTCTGTGACACATGAGGTCGCATTCCCAATTGGTCGGGGAGGGGGTGGATATACTAGACAACATGACTTTAGTGTCATAATGATAAGGTTAACGATGAGGGAAGTGGAAAGACCCATTATCACTACGTTTCGAGTGGGAATTTTAGGGATGATGGGATCGGCCATGGGAAATCATTTAATTCTTCTGTTTACATCCCAAAAAATCCACTCGAGTTGCCTAAAATTTATGTACAATCTAAAGATATGATTCAACCCTCTATTACGTCTCCTGATAAAGAGTTGGAGGTATTGATTTCCTCCTCAGAATCCATGGAACCGCTTACTATTAAAAGGTCATTTTTTGGGCATTATGGGAGCCATCAAATCCCTATAAAAATGTCACCGAGGAACAATTTGGGTTTTTAGAAGGAAGAAAAACCAAGGACGTTATTGGGATTGCTCAAGAAATGATTCATTCCATTAAAACTAGGAATCAGAAATCATGCCTCCTCAAGGTTGACCTCATCAATGCGTATGACTGCATTGATTGGGAGTTTCTCAAGTTGTTATTGATCAAAATAGGTATGTCCATTCGGAATACCAATTGGATAATAGGGTGTATCAAAACAACCAACTTTGTGGTAATAATTTATGGTTTTCTGACTCATTTATTTCAAGGGTTTAGAGGTTTGTAGCAAGGATGTGCCCTTTCCCCGCTTATTTTTTTGCTTGTTATTGATTGCCTGAATATAAAGTTGAGAGGAGCCCAGGAAAATGGACTAATTATAGGTGTTAGGATTTCTAGAAGGATTGTTATTACACACTTAATGTTTGTTGATGACCTTGTTTTTGGTGGTCAATCCACCATCAAGGAATGGGACATTCTACAAAGAATTATTATACCATTTGGATAGGCCTTTGGTCTAAGTATGAATGAGAGGAAATCATTGTTGATTGGAGTGGAAGGAGAGGAAGTAAGGAATAAGGAGATTTCAATGCTATTTGGTGTTAAATACACAATGTGCATTGATGAGGGATTTTCATATCTAGGTTTCAACCTGAAACCTATAGGATATAGCAATATGGATTGGGAATGGTTGATTGGCAGATTCCAAAAGAAACTATCATGCTAGAAATAGACATGGTTAACAATGGGAGGAAGAATTGTCATGTTCAAATCTATCCGTCAAAACTTGCCTGTATACTACATGCATTTGTTCTTTCTGCCAAGGGAGATCATTCATAGGATCGATGCAATCATGGTGTGTTTCTTGTGGACAAGGACACAACAAAAAAGGAAATTTCATTTGCTCAGTTGGAAAAACATGGCTTGGCCAATCAAAGAAGGTGGGTGGGGAATTATAGACACCTCATAGTTTAATAAGGAATTGATCATTAAAAATATGTGGAGAGCGGTCTCAGGTAAGTGTCTTTGGGCTCTCATCATCAAAGATAAATATATGTATGGACATGATTTTTCCACATGGATAGGTAGAGGGGCGAGGAAAAAATCACATATATATTTTATATGGAGAAGTATGTTGCATAATGTGCATTGGTTGTTAGGATTCATTTGATGGAAAGCACGAGATGGTTTAAGGATTAATCTTGGTTTAGACATTATTATAGGGATGATAGGAAATCACTCCCTATCAGAATAGTTGCTCAATCTTATACACAGGAAAGGGTTTTATTATTGAGATAGATATATCAGTTGGGTAAAGAGAGTATTGAATCTCAACAACAACAGATCAGGGCTCAGATCTTAGTCTTACAAAGTATTATGTAGAGGAATGGGAGAGGTATATTTCAAAACTTTGAAATGTTGGTATCAGTTTAGAGGAGCTAGGGGAACATGATCAGATGGTTTGGGGAGGCAGCCTTAAGAAGGGCCTGCTAAGGGTCAAATAAATTATCAAGTTATACCTAGAGTTGAGAAGAAATTTAAATGTCATGATTGGTATCATAATATTTGGAAACGGAATATCCCTTATAAAAATAGAAGCTTATGTTGGCTTGTAGTAAATGATAGAATCTTGACATGGAATCATTTACAAAAACAAGGATTCTATGGACCAGGCATTTTTTCGATATGCATGAGGGATCTAGAGTATCTTGTACATTTACTTCTATCTTGTTTTCACGCAAGGGTGGTGTGGGAAGGTAGGAGGGAACTTTTGAAGCTAAATCTGGTGGGGAATCACATTTCTTTAATCTCTTGTATTCAAGCGTGGTAAAATAATAATAAAATATTTAGATACCTCCCCTATTACATTATGTGGACCATTTGGAGAAGTAGAAATGCCCTTATCTTTGAATAGAAACCGGTGAAGGTTCGAGAAGATATCATCAAGGCTATCACTCTCTACAATTAACTGGGATCAACTATGAATATAAATAGAATTCGGACATGTAAATATAAGGAACTATGGAAATCATATCTAGTCAGAGTCTTCGATGCAGCGAGTAAAAGGAGACTATGTGGGTGTGGGGAACTAATCATCACGGGACCTGATAGATACTATCACGTTTGGTGGGAGGGAGGACATGGAATGAATAATAAGGTGAAGATCATAGCATTATGGGGAGTCTTAATTTCGGCAAAGTGGCCCAGACTTGAAAAAATAAAGGTATTCGAATATGAGAAAGACATCATTGATTGGGTGAAAGACTACACAAACTTCTGTCCACCGATATTACAACTGGATGAAGAAAATGAAAACACTTGTAAGAAAATTTTAGAGTATTCAGTTCCAACATATCTATTGAGAACAAAACTAGATGGTGGATCTATTATCCAAGAGAGGGATAACAAAGGATTCAGATGAGTTCTTTTTCAATGAATTTGATCAGGGAAAGTTGATTAATGTTGATATCATTAATTACTTGTAGGTGTCAATCCAAAGAACAAGGATTATAAACATAAATACAAAATTATATGTAAGGGGATATTGATGTTTGATGAACTAAAAGAAAACAATTAGTTGGGATATTTTTTGAACAACCGTAGGATGGGAAAATTTTTGAACCGATGCAAAAAGTTGTTATGGAAGTAGGATAAATTTGGGATGATCATAGAATGTAATGAACATATGATGATAGATATGAAAAAATAGAATATGTGTTATCTCTTTTTTATTAATGAAAAGATGAAGTGTTTTTTCCTTGGAAAAAAAAAAAATTAGCAGTTTTTATAGGCAGCATGACCATGATATTGGAGTTCATTTGGAGTAAACCAGGTACCATGTTAGGTACCTATACTACTAGTGTAATCCCTTATTGTTATTAGTGCAACCCCCTTATTATATTGTCGTGCCCGTGTAGTCCCCATATTGTTATTATTGTGCCCCATAGAAGCCCACTATTGTTATTGTTGTGCCCTTACATTATTATTGTTATGTTAGCTCTAATTATATTATGACCCCTTATACTCCTATATATAGAAAGGAGGTATTGTCATTTGTATCAACCAAGAATTGTTCATTTGTGTAATGTAAAGGAGGTTTCCCCCTCAAAGAGGCTGATTTTTAAGTCGTTGATCTATCCTTTCTATATTTTTGTGAGTTGGTTTCCTAACATTTGGTATCAAAGCTTTGGATTCTAGGGTTTCGCTGCTCCAAACAGGTCATCGTGGAATTTCTGAAATAAAAAACCATTTGAGCCGAAATATTAGTGAAGCTCAGGCCCAAATTTTAGGTCTTGTTTCACTATATTTTCTGAGATATGGTCCAAGACATTTAGGGTTTTTGCAAACTCCCTAATTACATTCCAAACAGGTGACCCTGGGAAAATCATCATAACTTTCTCTCTGAGCATCAGATTGAAATTTCATAAGAAGTTATAGGAAGAGGACGAACTATATGTTTCTTTGTATGTTTTTCAAGTCTGAATGTTAGGTCCCTATACTACTAGTGTAACTCCTTATTGTTATTAGTGAAACCCCCTTATTATATTACTGTGCCCATGTAGTACTCATATTTTTATTATTGTGCCCCATAGAAGGCCACTATTATTATTGTTGTGCCCTTACATTATTGTTATGTCGACTCTAATTATATTATGACCCCTTATACTCCTATATATAGAAAGGAGGTCTTGTCATTTTTATCATACAAGAATTGTTCATTTGTGTAATGTAAAGGAGGTTTCCCCCTCGAAGAGGTTGATTTCTAATTCATTGATCTATATTTTCCATATTTTTGTGAGATGGTTTCATAACACCGATGGTCGAAACAGTGATGCGTGGCAGGTCATACAAGTTCGCTCTACTGAACCAGTCTATGATCAGGTCATCGTAGGCGATTTGGCATAATGCTTTATTAAAGAACCCAATATTGATCCGAATGGTGGCGTTAGAAAGAGGACTAGAAGGGATAACATAGACCAAAAATTTCAGAACTTGAAGATCTAAAATTACAGAGTTATAGTTGTTTAAATATCAAGCTCCTAAAATCAAGAAAAATAATGACTCAAATCAAGAAAATAGAAACACCTAGTAAGAAAAATTGGATGGATGATTTTAAGAATGTGATCAAAGCTAAGATAAATATTTTTATATGTGACCTGGAAGCTAATATCGATGGTATGGAAGCAGATTTGAATAAAGACATGGAATATTTGAAGAAATACATGAAAGGTTTGAAGGAAGGTGGGACAAAGCTGCTACAAGAAAGACCTCCTAATGACGAAAAGGTAGTAGGGGAAACTCATGACGAGAAAAAGATAAATGTTAATCATGATTTCATAGAATCTAACATTGGATTGAAGACCCATCATATTCCAAAGATCGATATGAGGGAGTTTGATCGCAAGGATCCCATAACATGGATACTACAGATGGATAAATATTTTGATCTACATGGTGTGAAACTATTACAAAAGGTATGTATTGCATCTTAATATTTAGAACCAAATCAATTTTTATGGTATAAAGGGCTTTGTTCTCGTAACCCACTTGTCACTTGGTTAATTTTCACGGAGGAAATGATAGCACATTATGAGGATACAAAGAGAAATACCTTATTTAACCAATTGATAAATATCAAACAAAAGGGTTCAATGGAAGAGCACATTGAGGACTTCCAAAAATTGAATATAAGGGTAAATGATATTCCAAAAAAACAGAGGATTGATGTCTTCATTGGGACTTTAAAGGATAACAGTCAACATGAGGTTCGTCTTTGGGAACCTGATTCATTGGAGAAGGCATCCAAGCTAGAAAGAAAAATTAAAAGCAAACATATGGCAACAAGAAATCCTACCACTCACAATTATAAAGATGGAAGTGTTGTTTCTCCTAGCCTTCCACAACCTACAAGGTTGACACAACAACAATTGGAAGAAAAATGAGAAAATAACCTTTGTTACAGTTGTGACAACAAATACAGTAAAGGTCATAAGTGTTGTGAGAAGAAATTATTTTACATTGATTGTGAAGAGGAGGAAGAAAAGGATCAAGAAACGTCAAAAGAAGAGGACATACACCAGGAATTACTAGATAAAAGGGTACATTACTGCAGTCATCAACACCACATTCATAGCACTGATTCCCAAATCGAATGCTCCCAAAACTTTTGTAGATTTTTGTCCCATTTCCCTTTGTAACTCTGTGTATAATATCATTTCTAAAATTATTGCAGGCATAATTAAACCGATATTATCGAAGTTTATTACTCTGGAACAATTCAGGTTCCTGGAGGGAAGGCAGATCCATGATGTTGTAGTTATCACTCAAGAAATGTTACACATAATGAAAGTTAGGAAACAAAATATATGCCTCCTTAAAGTGGACCTAGCCAAGGCCTACAATTGCGTGGATTGGGAGTTTTTAAAGCTTGTGTTGATTAAAGTGGGTTTGTCACCCTACATCTTGAATTGGATTACGACATGTATAAAATCCACTAATTTTTAAGTGATTATAAATGGTATTCCCACTTAGTTCTTTTTATCTCACAGGGGTTTATGGCAAGGTTGTGCCCTTTCTCCCCTCCTTTTCCTTCTTGTCATAGATTTCCTAAGTTTTAAAGTGAGGGACATGAGGATCGGGGGGGAGATAATTAGCTTTAAAATTACCAAGATTTCCATAGTTTCACATCTATGCTCTGTGGATGACATATTGTTTGGTGGGACAAAAGAGCTAGGTGAATCAGTTATCATACATAGGATCATCTCTTCCTTTCACATGGTCACTAGCTTACTGATGAACAAGCACAAGTCTCTTTTGATATATGGGAATAGAGAGAATTCAAAAATCATACATATTTGTAGCCTATTTGATGTTCCATGCGGAAATATGGAGTCCAATTTTGAATACCTTGGTTTCAAACTAAAGCCAAAATATTATGCTAACAAAGATTGGGATTGGTTGAGCAATAGAATGGAAAAAAAATTGTTAGGATGGCAACACAGGTGGCTTGCGAAGGGGGGTAGGTTGATATTTCTTAAATCAATACTACATGCCATATCACTCTATTGGATGCAGCTTTTCATGCTTACGAGGGAGATTATGCACAGGTAAGATGCCATCATGGTAAGGTTCTTGTGGTCAGGAAGCAAGAAAAAGGGAAAGTTCCACTTGGTAACATGGACAGTATTGGCAAGGGAAATTGAGGAGGGAGGTTGGGGCATATTAGATACAGGAACATTCAACAAATCACTCATTATAAAGATCATGTGGAGAGCAATGACTAGTACCATCCTTTGGTCCGCCATCGTGAGAGAAAAATATATGAGTGATCAACCTTTAGCTACTTCGATTTGCAATGCAGCCAAAAGTTTGACAACTAAGTATGCTATCTGGTGTGGAATGATGAAAAACCTTCACTAGCGTTTGGTTTTCATGCGATGGGAAGTTGACAATGGTACTCAGATTGAGGTGGGACTAGACGCTTTGAAGGGGATGATAGGGAACCATGCTTATCATTATAGTTACTTGAAATTATACATCAAAAGGGCATATATACTCTACATGAGTGTATCGAAGATTAAAACAATACCTCTGTGTTCCAAGGTTGGAAATCGACAGAGATGCTGGAAATATGATCTGGGTTCGGGTGTGACGAAGGACTCTTCCAAGACCTTTTACTTTCGTGATGTGTTGAATTGCATTTTTAAGAGAACATAAATGAATACACGTGCATGCTGTAAAGAAGAGGAACATGACAATCATTAGCACATGAAAACAAGACGTTGATAACGGAGTTCGTCCAGGAGGGACTACGTCCTCGGGCCCCGATGTCAAGATGGTGTAGGCCGCTGCATTAAGTGTTGTCAATAGTGATGATGTACATAAGATATGATGTCACTATCATACAAGGAAAATCCCCTCAAGCAGGAGTGGCTCCAAGAGATGCTCCACTATACGAACTCTCAGTGAAAAGAAACTCCTATCAGTATGACAAAAACTCATGCATGATGATGATCCCGCTAACATGGCATGAAAGGGATCTCAATGCAAAGATGCATGACGACAACATGAGTATCCCATCAACATACAACAAAGGGATCTCAAAACATAACATGACAAATCATGAAAACAAGTACATCACATAGACGATTCCGCGTCACATCAAGCAGGAATCATGAAAACATGTAATAAACAAGATCCTTCATCAACATCAAACAGGAACCTGTGTAGCACAATGCATAGCAAAATAAGTACATGAACACATCGCATATACCTCACAACCAGGGGCCATTTGAAGAAGCAAATGTCAAACTGCTAAAGCTGTTCGCGCCATCAATCTCACAACATCAATCACATGAAAATGGCTACTCGTACATGAATGGTGACACCTGCACTCCACTTAGAAAAGTGGCTGAAGAATAGAATGAGAAAATGAGAAATCTAAACACACCATCAGATTTGTGGTGTCGAGTAGTGCAGAATCGACTATCCAATTTTTGAATTCTGAGAAATTGAGAATCTGGGGCTCAAGGAATATTTTAGATTCCCCTAGAATCCTCAAAGATTATTCTCCATGGGTGGACTGGAAATCTACAACTTGAAAAGATAATTTGACCTCGCCATTGCAATCCCTGTGGAAAACCATGAAAAAGGATTGTAAACTTGACTATATTCCGACATAGAGAAAAATTACCTCCTCGGGAAAATTTCATGGATCATGGTTCGGCTCCCTGTTTCTACAGCAGTTATGGTTCCACCCTCATACTAGAAATGGCTGAAAAATGCAGAAATCTGATAGAGACACAAACATCACTATTATGTTCGTGGTGTTGAGAAGTGTTGAAACCATATAAAATTTGTCAAAATCTAACAAAGCAAAAATTCACCCCTCCTGCAAAATGCTGCCTCAAACTATGTGCCAAGATTTTTCCTCCTCTGTCTCGAAATCCATGCCTGATCCTAGTTCCTCCATTTGTCATGTGCACTGTGAAAATGAGGTTTATATACAAACTCTCGGGTAAATATTCCAAGGAGTTCAATGTGGCACAATGTCAGAATTAGGAAAATGATTGAGGAAGGGTTGGGTGGTCAAACCCGCCCCTCCTATTTTTTGCACGTTATAGATTTTAAACAAAAAGATTTTTTTTCTTTTTTAAGAGGGGGTCGGGTCCAGATTGGGCGGCCAGCCCCATGTCTCCCTCACATCGGTGTGCATTAAATTTCGGTGGTGGTACGTTTATGGTGGGGGCGCTCTTTTTATGGGGCCGCCCGCTTGGGGGCTGACCACGTGGGGCCGAGCGGGTTCGACCCCCACTGGCACCCTTAACAAATCTCCCACCACATATACTTTTGGGGTCCACTATATGTTAATAGGGTGATGTTTCGTGGGTGGTGGGTCCATCGAGGGTGGCCCGCACCCTATTACTAATATGGCATGTGGTTGTGGGGGCCGACAGGGTTATGGTTGCCGACCTATTTTTTAATTAATTTTTTTTATGGTGGTTGTTGGTTGGAGGGTCGTGGGGGGTCATGGCCCGTCGACCCAAATTAAAATTTAAGTTTTGTAATGTGGTTGGGAAGGGAGGTGGCGAGGGTTATGGCTTGCCACCTCATAATATTTTTTTTTTCCAAATTTTTAAAGTAGGGTTTTTCCTCAAATCTTTAGAAAATAAGGGATATTGGGAAAATTAATGAGGCCGCAATTTTGACCGATTTCGGGAGCTAGGTTTCATGCCTCGGGGTCGGTCAAATATAGGACAGTTAAACCTGGCCCACAACCTAACTTTGACCAAAACTTTCACTGGCTCGTTCTCCTTCATACGAGCTGGGATTGACGAACCATTCACACCTCTGTGATCAGGACGATGAGATCTACGCTTTGGTCCTGGATCGAAGTCATTCTAAGCACTTTGATTTTCGAGCATTCATAAGCCCTCTTTGTCATGTGTGTCTCTGGAGCCACCTGGATCAAACCTCCACACTGAGGCGCTTTTGGTCCTCCAAAAGCATGAAAAAATAATCTGCAACTTCTTTGTACCTTATTTGCATCACAAACATCCTGAAAAGGTCTCACTTCCATCTCCTTCACCTTTTTTCTTCAAAGTCTTAAGCGACGAGCCGACACCTGCTACCTATGCAACATGTAGTACATTGTTTTGCAAACTACATGCTTGACTCTCATGACCAACTAATGACCCAAGCATCCCACACTTGCCACAAGTTTATAACACATATTCGGCGGTCAAGTTTACATCAAGATGGACGCAAGACCCCAGCTATGACAACAAGGCCAACATACCATTGTTTCTCCAACAAGTGATGGAAAACACATCATCATTGCAACACATGATTTACAAAGATAAGGCCAAACACTATTTGCTTTGACAAGTGATAAAAACGTGACATCACTTTCAGAGTTTAAAATGAAACTCAAAATAAGACTAGACATCATTGTTACCTAACAAGTGATGGAAAACACATCATCACTTTTACATTTTAAAATGCAACAAATGATTCACGAAAGCATGACCATGAAATGCTAACATATATAAAAACCATTTCTCATTTATCAATGTGAATGGGTCATCCCCCTGTGGTGGTTTTGCTTGTCGAACAATTGTTTCATTTGGTTCATGCATCGACACTTTGTCTTTAAGGTTCTGCTCTGGATGGAGCCTCCAACAAGTGGCTCTTTGATGGCCATTTCTGTTGCAATGACTGCAATAGGTCTTCTTCCTCTAAATATTCTTAACATGTTTCTTTACCTGCTGTTGAGAGGGTCTTTCACACCTCATCCTTTTGAGTGCTGCCATTCTTTTCCAACACTTAGAAAAGGTATGGTTATGCAATCCACAAAAGGTGCATGTTTTTCGATGCCATGTTTTATGCTCATTATTAACAACATGATTTTAATCAAAATGAGCATTTGAATGTCGAGAGTGGTTATACCTTTCCTTGTTGTCTCTGGTGTAAGTATGGCGATGAGAGCTTGCCTCAGCTCTTTCCCTGAGATGGCCACTGCCATGGGATGATGGGGATATGTTCCCATCATTCTCTTTCCTCGATGATTTCGACGATGTCTCGGAAGCATACAACACCTTTGAGAATTCTCCTTTGGTGTATCTCGAGCCTGCAAATTGAGGTCTCTGCACAACCTTCAATGGTTGAGTTATGCCTTGGTTATTAACGCCAATTTTTTCTTCCTCCTCGTGCCTTGTCCTGGTAAGGAGCCTCATGTTTGTCCTTGTAATTGGGATCTCCAAATCTCCAACAGAAATCATACTATGTGATGACGAAACTGAAAGGAAATCAACATCTTTTACCTCCTCTATCGATTTGGAAAGAACTAATGAGGGCTACCCATCATCTATTGTTGGTGGTTTGCTAACTGTTGTGGCGCATTCCCCAACTTCCTTTCTGACATACCCAAGTCCTGTTTGGCATGGTAATTCCTCTACTTTTATGGGGTTGACAATGCCTTGGCCATTAATGCCCAAGCCTTTTCCTTCATACCCCATTTTCTTCAACAGTTTGGAGCCAATTCCTGTGGTGTGATTTCCAAAAATAATGAAATCATCATTAGGAAATATACATGAATTTGGAGAATTACTTTTTACCTCACATGGGTCACGCTATAGCTTTTCCAAGGCCTCGTCCTTCACTTGCAACTGTCGTATCAAACTATGTTTCTCCTCTTTCTCTTCATGTAGAATCATCTTTAATTTAACATTATCTATTTGAAGACTTCGGTTGTTGTGCTTTAGTCTTCTAGGGCCTCTTCCATGGCTTGCAACTGAAGCTACAATCGCTCCTTTTCCTCTGTCTCTTTTTGTAGATTTTCATACATTATCTCCACTATTTTGGAAGTTTTGAGCATGGTCTCGTACATCACTTTTTCATCCTTTGTCACTGCGCATTCCATTGTTCATGTTGCAATTCACATCAATGCAAAGACCGCTATGATACCACTTGATCCAGGTCCGGGTGTGACAAAGGACCCTTCCAAGACCTTTTACTTTCGTTATGTGTTAAATTGCATTTTTAAGAGAACATAAATGAATACATGTGCATGCTATAAAGAAGAGGGACATGACAATCATCAACACATGAAATAACAAGACGTTGATAACGGAGTTTGTCTAGGAGGGACTACGTCTCCGAGCCCTGGTGTCAAGATGGTGTAGGCCGTTGCATTAAGTGTTGTCAATAATGATGATGTACATAAGAGATGATTTCGCTATCATACAAGGAAAATTCCCTCACGCAGGAGTGGCTCCAAGAGATCTTCCACTATAGGAACTCTGAGTCAAAAGAAACTCCTATCAGTATGACACAAACTCACGCATGCTGACGACCTCGCCAACATGGCATCAAAGGGATCTCAATGCAAACATGCATTATGACAACATGAGTATCCCATCAACATACAACAAATGGATCTCAAAACATAACATGACAAATCATGACAACAAGTACATCACATAGACGATTCCATGTCACATCAAGCAGGAATCATGAAAACATGTAATAAACAAGATCCATCATCAACATCAAACAGGGATCTATGCAGCACAATGCATAACAAAAGAAGTACATGAACACACTGCATATACCTCACAACCAGGGGCCATTTGAAGAAGTGGATGTCAAATTGCTTAAGTTGTTCGTGCCGTCAATCTCACGGCATCAATCGCATGAAAATCGCTGCTCGCACATGAATGGTGACACCTGCACTCCACTTAGAAAAGTGGTTGAAGAATAGAATGAGAAAATGAGAAATCTGAATACACCATCATATTTTTGGCGTCGAGTAGTGCAGAATTGACTATCCAATTTTTGAATTCTGAGAAATTGAGAATCTGGGGCTCAATGAATCTTTTAGATTCCCCCTAGATTCCTTAAAGATTCTGCTCCATGAGTGGATTGGAAATCTCCAACTCAAAAAGTGAATCTGACCTCGCCATTGCGATCCTTCAGGAAAACCATGAAA
>APFE030517949.1:48055-50555 GCA_000404065.3 Pinus taeda | reverse complement strand
AGTTGGAGGTTTTAGAAGCTAAAGGAAAAGAAAGAGATCATAAAATTCATATAATAACAGCTGAGAACAAGGCTTTAGCAGAAAACAATAAAGTTTTAAAAGAACAAGTGGTATTTCTACAAGAAGCTCTCCTAATAGGGAAGACAAAATGGCAACGCATGAAGACGGATGTGCAAAACATAAAGAAATTTGTAGTGGAAAGTACAGATGCGGTGAATGTGAAATCATCACAGGATAAAGGGAAAATGATTGCCCAAATAAACAACCATGAAGAGAACACAAGAGAAGAAACGAAAGGAGATTCCACCAAAGTTTCCAAAACTTGGGCTCAAGTTATTAGCAATTCTGCTAATAAGGAAGGAGAAACAAATATTCAGGTTGATAACATGCAATATATTGAAGGCAAGGAAAGACAAAATAGGGCAGCAAACATAATTATTAAAGGGGTGAAAGACTATACAAAAAATGAATATACTCTTGACCTTGCAAGAGACTTCTTGAAAGACAAGTTGTTATGGCAAGGAAAAATATGCCAAGCATAGAGGGTGGGTAAGTTTAACAGGGAGAGAGTGAGGCCCATAAAATTCATTATGCCTAGCTTGTGTGATAAATTTATCATTCTAAGCAAGAAACATCTCTTGAGGGGTTCTCATTTTTTCCTAGAAGAAGATTTAACTGTAAAACAATAGGAGGAAATAAGGGAGGAAATTTTAAAGGTTAGGGCAACAAGAGATGAAGGAAAGAGAGCATGGATTTATAAAGGCAAAGTTGTGATAACGTGATTTGGACCTCCTTCCAGAACATAGCAGTAAGATGGTAATAAAGAAGAGGCAACAAAATCTTCAACAGGAAATCAGAAAGCAAGGTCGGTATGGGAAAATAGGGACAAAGACTCAAATGTGAGTCTTGCGTGTCAAAATAAATAGCAATCAAGCATACCTTGGTTTCCTTAAGATTAGTTTGTTGGAACTGCAGAGGTTACCTGTTATGAAACCAACTCAAGAAAAAGATAGAATAGATAGATCAACGCCTTAGAATTCAGCCTCTTCGAGGGGGCAACCTCCTTTACATTACATAAATGAACAATTCTTCGATGATACAAATGCAAAGATATCCTTTCTATATATAGGAGTTTAAGGGGCCATAGTATAACCAAAGCCAACATAATTATAATAATGTAAGGGCACAATAATAGCAATAGTGGGCTTCTACGGGGCACAATAGTAACAATATGGGCACTACATGGGTACATTAATATAATAAGGGGGTTTTAATTAAGGGGGTTGTACTCATAACAATAAGGGTTATCCTGGTAGTATAGGGGCCTAACATGCTCCTCTCGTTCAAAAAGTGTTGTCCTCAACGCTTGAGTAGTTCTTGATGCTTCTGTATAAAATTATTGTCCTCCCATGTGGAATATTCAGCGGGTAAGTTCTTCCACTTGATGAGATACTCTAAAATTGATCGATTTCGTAGCTGTCGGGTTCTTGCTTCTGTGACTGCTCCAGGTTCCAATATGATTTTCCCTTCCTCTTCAATTTCTGGCAATATTGTTTGAATTGGGATCTTTTGAAACTTTTGAATAAGTGGCCATACTTCTTCATCCTTCTTCGATTCATCCCTTGCTTTGTTTATCCAATCTGGTTGGATAATAGAAATCGCATAAAACAATGCTTCCACATCCTCATCCTTTCTTGAGAGTGCATCTGCAACAAAAGTTTGCTTCCATTTTCTATAGATGATGTCAAAGTCATAACCCAACATATTTGTGACACCTTTTTTCTGTTCTTCTAAAGATAATAGTTGTTCTAAAAAGTATTTAAGACTATCATGATCCATTTTTACCTCGAAGTGTCTTCCCATTCGGTAAGGTCACCATTTTTTAAGTGCATGTAGTATTGCCAACATTTCCTTCTCACAAATAGCTTGCTTGAGATGTAGCAGTAAAAATACCCAATCACCTACATCAAAACATTTTTCACTACGATGTTGATCTACTTGTTGTTTCATTAGATTTTGCACCAAAGTGGCATTATCCTTTAAAAGTTGGAGAACTTGTTGTTGATGCTCAATGTGATCTTTCACTTCTTGAACCTTTTTCTTCTTGATATGTCCTTCTATCTTTAGAGTTTGAGGAGTGGTAATTTCCTCCAATCCTTTACTAGATATGATTGGATTCATTTCTTGATGCTTAATGCCATCTTTCACTTCTTGAACATTTTTCTTCTTGATATGTCCTTCTATCTTGATAGTTTGAGGACTGGTAATTCCGACCAATGAATTATAGGATATGGTTGGATTCATTTCTTCATTCTCGATGTGATCTTTCACCACTTGCACCTTTTCCTTCTTGATATGTCCTTCTATCTTGAGAGTTTGAGTGGTAATTCTTGCCAATGCTTTACAAGATATGGTCTGATTCATTTCTTCTTTCTCTGGGGTTGGGTCCTGGCGTATATCCTCTTATTTTGATGTTTCTTGATCATTTTCTTCCTCCTCT
>APFE030517949.1:29815-48035 GCA_000404065.3 Pinus taeda | reverse complement strand
AAGAAGGTGTTTCTCTTTGTATCCTCATAATGTGCTATCATTTCCTCCGTGAAAATTGACCACGTAACAAGTTGTTTATGAGAACAAAGTCCTTTATACCATAAGAATTGATCCGGTTATAAATATGAAGATGCAATACATACCTTTTGTAATAGTGGTACACCATGTAGATCAAAATATTTCTCCATCTGAAGTATCCAATTTACCGGATCCTTGCCATCAAACTTCCTCATATCGCATTTTCTTGATTTCAGGAACTCGATCTTGAAATGACTATAAATCTATAATTTTGGTTCTTCTAGTTTTTAAATTGGAACTTGTAGTAGCCCTATGCGTCCTCTTTCCAATGCCACTAGTCTGATCCAAATTGGATTCTCCAAGGAAGAGTTATGCCAAATCTCCCACAGTGACCTGATTATAGACTAGTTCAGTAGAGAGAACTTGTATGACTTGCCACATGTCACTGTTTCGACCTTTGGCTCTAAAAAATAAATAAAAGAAACTAAAGTATGTCCTCTTTCTATAACTTCTTACGAAATTTCAATCCGATGCTCAGAGAGATATTTATGACGATTTTCCCCAGGTCACCTATTTGGAATGTAATTCAGGAGTCTGCAAAAAGACCAACTTCCTCAGATAATATCTCCACAAATATAGTGCGAAAAACTCTAAAATTCGGACCCGAGGTTCCGTGTGATTTCATATCAAATGGGTTTTTTTTTAGCTTCTGAAACATCACAGAAAAAAAAGTTACAGCGAAAATGCCACGATGACCTATTTGGAGCAGCGAAACCCTAGAATCCAATGCTCTGATACCAAATGTTATGAAACCAGCTCAAGGAAAAGATAGAATAGATAGATCAACACCTTAGAATTCAGCCTCTTTGAGGAGGTAACCTCCTTTACATTACATAAATGAACAATTCTTGGATGATACAAATGAAAAGATCTCCTTTCTATATATAGGAGTCTAAGGGGTCATAGTATAATCAGAGCCGACATAACTATAATAATGTAAGGGCACACTAATAACAATAGTGGGCTTCGATGGGGCACAATAATAACAATATGGGCACTACATGGGTACATCAATATAATAAGGAGGTTGTACTCATAACAATAAGGGGTTACCCTGGTAGTATAGGGGCCTAACATTACCCATGGAGACGAGGACTTGGGTTAGGGCCTATTGCGGAAGAGAGAGACATAATTTTCTTCATAGAAACACATGAACATGAAGGGTGCAAGACACCTTTGTTTGAAGGATACTAAAAGATGGCAGTGTGGAACAAGACAACATGAATGGCAAAAGGCACAGGGGTATCATTGTTTTAGTAAGAGAGAAAGAAGGTTGTCTCATTCAGTTAGAAAAAGAAGACTCAAATAAGCAATTCATTTGGTTTAAAATATCATAAAATGGAAACCACATCAGAATTGCAGAATGCTATTTTGCGCTGTAGGTTTCAAAAATATACAAAGGTAGAGGGCTTGACCACAAAGATCCATTTGTAGCTTTAAAAGTGGATATTGCAACATATTCGTAGCTAGGTGAGGTCCTTATAGTGCGTGATTTCAATGTTAGGATTTCAAGTGAGCAAGCTAGCATTCTTTGTTGTAAAGATGATTGTGACCCTATTTGACTTACAGAAGAAAGTAATCATCAGTGGGAAAGAATTTCAGAGGACAAGGACTGCAATCTCTTTGGTGAACAATTGCTTATTCTATGTGGGGCCTTTGATTTAGTCATTTGTAATGGCTTGATTAGATGAACAAAGTCCGATAATTTCACTTGCAATACTTATAATGGAGCAAGTGTGGTAGATTATGTAATTTGCTCGCATGGTTTGTGTGAGAAAATGGAAGTTTTGATTGGAGATCCACTGTGGGATTTGAAATTAGGTCATAAGCCAATTTATTTGTGTTTCTCTTGGATTGGAAAGAAATAATTAGAGTAAAAAATTCAGCATGTCCAACAAAGTCTCCCACAGGGCAGAATTCTTTTGACCCCAGAAAATTGTAATACTTTCAAAATGACATTAGAGAGGTTCTTCAAGAAGGAGAAAATTACAATTCACAACCTTCATAGTCATGAATTAACACATTTAATTCAATGCGCACTTGCAAAGTGCAAAAGAGCAAAAATTAAGAAGTCTGAAACGAAGTGCTTTCCAGTTAATGCTTGGTTTGACGAGGAATGCAAAAAGGTAAGGAGAATGTGGAAAGAGTCAAACAAAGATAACATAAAGCTCAAAGCTTACAAGCAGTTATTAAGCAAGAAAAAGGTCGATTTCATGGTTTCAAGGAGGGAAGAACTAATCTTCCTTGGGAAAAATAATCCCAAATTATTTTGGAAGGAGCTCCAATAAAAAAAGATACAAATTGGAAATAATATTACAACTTCTAAATGGTTTGACTATGTAAGACAACTCTATGAGCAGGTTCCCAAGGTTGACCCTCCCCCCTTGGTCAACACTGATACTGAATTCGTCACGGTACAAGAGGTAGAGATGGGTATTAAGAAGTTGGGTGTTGGAAAAGCAAAAGACTTAGCTGAACCCCAAGTATAATATCTAAAGTGGGGCTCAAAGATTCTTGCACCTCACATTACAAAAATATTCAACAGCATCATACAACAAGGGCTCCCCACAGATTGGACAACTAGTCTGGCAATACCTCTTTTCAAGAGTGGTGATGTCAATAGTCCCTCCAATTATAGGACCATCATGATAAACCCTTTGTTTGCAAAGCTATTTGGAAGCATGCTAGAAAACAAAATTAGCAAGTGGACAGAAGAAAGAGATAGGCGTGCTAAAGGGAAAGCAAGTCTTAGACCTAAACATTCCACAATTGATAATTGTATAACTTTAAGGCACATCAATGAAAAAGTTTGGGAGAAAAATGAAGAATTCTTTTGTTGCTTTGTTGATTTCAGAAAAAGAGTTTGACTCAGTTCCTAGGGATAAGATTTGGCATAGAATGGAGGAACTTGGGGTTCCTAAACATTTGAGAGCAGCTACACATAGGCTGTATGAAGAGGTGAAAGTCAAAATTAGAACTTCAACAGGCATTTTTGAAAGTTTTAGAAGTGATATCGAGGTCAAGCAAGGTTTCCCACTGTCTCCTACCCTTTTTGGTTTATATATCGACAAGCTTGAGGAGTGGTTAAATTCACAAGGGGGTGATGGTATCTATTTGGGCAAGTTTGTTATAAGGCTTCTTTTGTATGTAGATGGTCTTATTCTGATTGCTAAATGGACTCTTGGTTTGCAAGAGCACTTACTATCCCTTGAGAATTTTTGTAGAAGTGTGGGGATGCAAGTCAATATCAGCAAAGCGAAAGTAGTGGCCTTCTCTAAGAAAAGAAAACATAAGTAGCATAAGTTCTACTTTGAAGGCAACATTCTGGAAGAAGTTGTGGATTACAAATACCTCAGAATTGACTTCAACAAAAATCTATGTTGGAATGGTTGTAAAAAGAAAAAAACTTTGGGGGGTTGGAAAGCATTTTATGCTTTTCAAAATAGGTGTAGAGAGGTAGAGTTATGGGACTGGAAAACCACTCAAACTCTTTTTGGGCTTCTAGTGATTTCGATGATTCTCCATGGTTGTGAACCGTGAGCTAGCAGTGCATCCAACATGCAATGGAGACAAATTGAGAAAATTCATAAGCGTTTGATTACAAACAAATTTAAGATTAAAAGTGCAGTTCCTTATGATATCTTGTTAAGTGAAACAGGGACTGCTCCTATTGAAGCAATTGCTATGGTGCGAGTCATAAGGTATTTAAAAAAAATTGAACAAATGGAAGAGAATAGATGGCCTAAAGTTGTCTTTAATGATAGATTGTGCTAGAGCAAAAAAACTTGGATGCAACAAAATAACAAATGGTTTAGTAAATGGAGTATTTGCTTGAACACGTGTCCCATAAACAACAAAGAGATAAAAGCTTTTGTTATGGAAAAGTTCCACAAACGTACTTGGGATAAGGAGCTAGGAAGAAATAAAAATTACTATATTGAAGTGTTTAATCTCACTCATAGTCATCAACCAAGAGCATATATAGAGGCCAATATCTCTTGAAGAGCCAAAATTCTTATTGCTCAGTTAAGGACTAATTCTCATCAACTTCGTTGTGAAACAGGATGCTAGAAAAAGCCAAAGGAAGTGTGGGAGGAAAGAGTATGCATTTTTTGTTCTTTCGGAAAAGTGGAAACAGAAAAACATTTCATTTTAGAATGCGAGGCCTTCAAAGACAACATGGAAAGTTATGCAGATATGTTGGTAGCTAGCTCTTGGGATAATCTATTTAGTGAGGGGTTTGTCGAGAAAATGAGAACATTTATTTTGAAGCTTCACAAAAAAACGCCGAATACATCAAGTAGATGAAGAAGCAATCTGTCCCATAAGCTATCTTTAGCCTCGTGGACATTAAAATAATTTATTTCTCTTTCTTTCTTTCAACCTTAAAGCCATGAACCAATTATTGAAGTTAATCATTGATGTACGCTTCTACAAACGTTTTCACTTGGCTCCATTCTAAAAATTAAAATGGATTTTGCATACACTTCCAGCGAATTTTGTTCAACGATTGGATCATTGCTCAAAGTGGTGAATCGAAATCTAATGTTAAAGCTTTCACTGTGTCTAGATTTTGTTTATGGCAAGTACCAATACATCTAGTTTATGGCCTCCAACTCGTCATGATTTATAGGCACATATAGGTGAGAAGAGGTAATCAATATTCTTATTTGTTATAATTAATAACAATTTATGGTGAACATGAATCTCAAGTTAGAAAAAATGTCTCATTAATCGATGCAAATCGGAGCAGTGTTTAAAAGCCGAGTATGTTTTTTTGTTTCCATGCATGGAAAAGTGCCCCATTTGAAATGTTCCATGGTGTTAGCTTCCTATATCAATAGGTTTCATTTTTCATGATTGACAGTGGAAGGGCTAAATATGTTCATCATTGCTGGCTGCAAAGGTTCCATATTTGTACACAGACCAGGAAAGTGGCCAGTATAAATGCCACTGCTATATTGTTATGCAATTTTATCATATGCACAAGGTACTAAATTGGAGGATGGCCCAACAATTTAATCTGGACCATGCCCTTTTAAATTGATGTTGTAGAATAAAGAAACAATGTCTGACCAAACAGCTCAAGCTTGGCAGATGAATAGATAGGCAGAGAAATGAAGGAACCCAACTGCTTAATCTGGGTCCTTGGAAGAGATAAGGGTACATTTAGATAGGAGGACAGTCAAAAGAAAAAGAGGACAATCAAGGTTTGCTAATTCAAGTGCACCCAATTCAAGTGAAGAAAAAATGTTAGGATTATTAAGCTGGGTAGGTAGTGTGAGGTTGCAGAAGTAAAGATGCTATTACCATTTGGCTTATCAAGAAGAACTTATCTCATTCAGGGTATTGGCACCATGGCAGAGGTTTGATGACATAACAATGGAAGCATGACTAATTTCCCTTTTCCCCCAAAGATCATTTACTAATACTCCCCAAAGACCTTGGGATCTGCCCAATAGTCTTGTTTCACTTCATTCCAGTACCAGTCCCAAGTCAAACTCTTAGTTGACTAAAGGAAAAGAAGCCACATTTCTTGTGTAAAAATCATCACTCTGAATTCTGTTCATCTTCTGTGTCTAAGTTTCATTTCATAAGCTTAGCATTTTCCCCTGCATATTCATCTCACAGAGTCATATTAACAGCTAATTTTATTATTTAGCTCCTTAACATTGCTTCCCTTCCCTAGTTCTACAAAAGCTAATACAATCCCAAAAATCTATCTAAATATCCCACCCCATAGCAGTATAGTTATATCAGTCAGTATTGGGAAATGTTTAGTCCAACTGGGACTAATATTAGCCCTCCCCCCTTCTAAACAATTAATTAAATTTTGGTTGAAATTAATGGCCATAGGTTTACCCGCTCACAAACCTTATATTTCCCTCCCGCGCTAATGTATTCATTTTCATGTTTGATTAAATAAACATAAAAGGAGCGTGCATTCACATAACCTCGTTGACTAAGGTCCACAGCCCCCCCTCGCCATTATTTTAATGTTTATTTTAACCGGCGGGCTTCGCAGTTAATCTCCCGCCACCACGTAACCCCTGCCAGCCGTCCGATGGTCAGCCCTCGGATCCAAGGGTGGGCGGTCATTTTCACAAACAAACTGGCGGATGTTTAGCGTCCGGGCGATTGGCGGTTTCACCACCGTACCCCCGCCATGCGTCGCCTTCCCGGTGTGTTCGGAGGCCCCTCCCCCAATACCACTTATGCTGAAAAGCAGTGCGGGGAGGAAACCAGATACCGCTCCCCGCTCATGCGCTCAGCCATACCTCACTGCTCCACGTCACCAGCCCGCGTCCACACCCTGCCGCCATGTCCTGCGCCACCTCACCACCCACGTCAAAAGTCCATGTCATCCTGCCGTACCTAGGACCCACCGATGACGTCATGCTGACGTCATCGCCGAAAAGGGCCAAAAGTCCAAAATTTTCATAAAACAACGTAAAACGACCGTTGTTATGTCATTTTCATTGATATTTTGGGAGCACTGTGCATGCGGACTACGTTGATTTGCTACCCAAACCTGGAATTTAGTCGTCCAAGCTGCTACCGCTTTCAAATTCAATTCAATTGCTCGCCATTGTAGCAGTCGAACGCCCTCGGCGCCATGAAAACCAGGTATTTTCCCACAGTCAACCTATTTCACCCCTGTTTTCACCATTTTGTCCATTTTTACCTGCATAAAATTCTGCAAGCTCCCACACTGAGCCAATTATGCACCTAAGTGTTGTCTAAATTTCCTGGTTAACATCCTCTGCCCACAAAGCTCAGTAAACCCGCGTCCATTGGCAAAAGTTACTTGAAAAATTGGTTTTAAGAGCCTGTGCTGTCGACAGAGGTTCACACAGTTGTTCACTAACCACTCTCACCAGATTTCTCTCTGCAAAAGTCCACCTACTCAGCTCAGAGACATTTCTATTTGCCCTACAATTGCCCCACAAATTTGTCAACCAAGATAAATTCTGTTGAAACTCTGTGATTTCTCCTTCAACACACTTTACAAACAGCAAAAGCCACTGCCAAATACAGATTCAGTTTGCAGTTTGCAATAGTTGTACTAAATCCTGGTTTCAAGTATTAGCACAGAAAAGATTTCCATATGGCCGCTCCAGCAACTCTAAATGTTGCTCCTATCAATGCACCTAACAAGGAGCTTGAAAAACTGCCTTTAGCTGACAAGGATTATCTAATTCAGGATTTGGTTGGAGACAGAAACCACTTGCAGACCTTCTTCCAGCTGAGAAATAGTTACTTAAACAATAGTGACATGTATGGAATTTGAGAGTCAAACTTGCCCATCTATTTCTTGCCTTCTGTAAACATTTTCCCTGAGATAATTCACCTCTGTGCTGAAAATTATGACCCAAGCCTGAGAGCTGTCAAGTCTCCATCTGGGAGCATACTCTTTCATATTACTATTGATTCCATCAATCAAATGTTGAATTTCAAACAGACCCAACTGTTCATCCCTTTCTCCATGAAATACCTGCTGGATGAAGGCCCCAAACTCTCCAGCACTGAGATTTCTAGAATTGCCAAGACATTCATGAGAGCAGACCGCCAATCTACATGGCCACCTCCTTTCCTATATGTCAATTTCAATGTGGTAGGCAAGCTGCTTGTAGACATGATATCCTTTGTGCTAGGTTTCAAAACAAGTGAGCATATTGATGAAACAGTGTTGGTCCTTTTTTCTGCATATAGCCTTGGAAAGCCCCCTACTGTCAAGTACAACTATGCCAAATTCATAGCCAATAAAATGCATGACCAACTACTAAAGTTGGACAAGGAGGCAGTATTCAAATATTCATCATACATCTATCATTTGTTCATGTACTATCAGTCAGATTGCTTCCAATGCCCCATCAAAAAGCTGGATTCACAGGGTGAAAGGAGGTTTGTTATCTTTTGGTCATCAGTTTTTCATCAAGTCCAGAACTCTCCATATTCTTATTGTGAGTTCATTGACCAATTTGTTTATCCAGTCTCATGTCTCTTGAAAATGACTCCTCCTCCTAGGTTGTCATATGACATGCAGAAAATATTGCAGTTGTCTAAAAATTATAAAATAGAAGATTGGTATTTATACCAGAATCACACTGTCATTAGGATTTATGGTTGTGAGCTTTGTCCCTACAAGCTCCCAAGATATGTACCCAAGAGATTGTTTGCCTTGGAATACTATAGGCAACTCATTAATTCAGATCTTACTCATTTTCACAGTGCCAAGAAGAAAGCTAGTCTGAAATTCAAAGACCATCTAGGCCCCTTTATCATGAACAAGAAAGAAGGTTGGCAAGATGCTGATCAAATACTGGGGCAACAGCTTAAACTAAAAAGGAGTTTCTGGTGGGTCCCTTATGACCCTGATAGCTTTATTAGTGCTAGAAGAGTCAAATATAGGCTGTTAGCCTATAACCATTGTCAAATTCCACAAATTGAAGAATATGCCAACAAAGATGAATGGGTGCCAAGCACATTAAGTGAAGAATTCACTCAAGAAGAGATAATGGAGCAAAATGTCAAAGATTTAGAAAAAACTCTTGAATTACTAGGTGACTTTCAAGCTGCCACACCAAGTTGGGGAAGGCACATCCACTGCTGTAGCTGCACAAATTGCCCAACAAATATCTACAACAACAACAACTACAGCAAAGGGAAAAGAAGTGATGGATGCACAACAGGAAAAAGAGACAGAACAACCCACCACTTCCAAAGATCAGAGTCAAGGGCAAGCCCCTCCACAGTAGACTGAGACATCACAAAATTCCAGTCCTACAAACTCCTCTTAATGAGGAAAAAGGTAAAAAATAGGATAGAGAGGAGCCCACACCTCCAAGTGGGCCAGCACAGCAACCAAAAGCCAAGAGGCAAAGAATTGATCCTCAGGCTGAACAAGAAATCAGTGAAGAAATTGTACAGAGCTAGAACAGAGAGAGAGAGTCCAGCCAGCAGACTGCTACCAGCTCATTCCAGCAGGAACAAGGTATGCAGCATAGTACAGAGGTATCTTCTTCTAGGCAGCAAGGTAAGCAGCCATCCGGTATTAAAGGAACTTTCATGGAAATCAAGGCACAGAATGAACTATTGAGAATACAACTTTATGATCAATTCTTGAAAACAACACCCTCCAAGCAACAAAGATTGATGGCAGCTTATGATATCAAGGAGGACAAGATGATTTTAACTCATTTTAAGCCTAAAGTTCCACAACCCAAATCATCTGCAGATTACATAAAGACAAACATGGAAGTCCTCTCTAAGGACATACATCCAATGGATCAAATTGAGCTGCATAAACAAACAGGGGAAATGGTCTATGCCACGCTTGCAGACAAGGCCATGCTGGCCCATCAATTAAAAGAATCATTGAAAAATACAAATACTCAATTGGATTTGGAAAGGATGTCTTCCACTGCCAAGGATAACCGAATAAAAACTTTGGAGGACATTATTGTTGATCTAGGACATAATCCTAAGGATCCAAAGGGTATCAAGGCCCTTATAAAGAATAAAGAAGATGATATTGTTGCACTTAGAAAGCAGGCAAAACTGCCTGCAACTATTCACCCTCAAACTGCAGAACTTGTACAGGAAAAAGAAGTTGATGACACCATGGATTTGCTTATAAAGATGAATAAAAGAATACTACAAATGGAGGGAGAATTGGAGAAAGCCTTGCAAGACAAATAGGGAGAGTCAACCTCCCAGCCACCTCAAACATCTACAACTCTTGGCCCTGCTCCCCCTACACAAACAGCAACAGCCCCTCGTGCCATTCCAACACCTACAACGGCGACATCAACTACAGATGCTACAGCAGCAACAACAGTAGCACCAGAATCTAGCATGAGGATGGAGGACCTATGAAAGTTGTCAAGGAGCTTGAAATTCAGGTGACAGAAGTAAAAGAGGCCAAAGAAAGGTTGGCCAAGCTAGAGGCCAGTTATGACAAGTCCAAAATGACAGTAGCCGAGAAGCAAAGGGAAATAAAAGCCCTAGAGACCAAAGCAAAAGCCTTGGAAAAAGAACTGTCTCTAGACAAAACTCTGACTGAGATTAAAAAGATTTTGTGGGCCAAAATTGGCCAATCAATCAGTGACCAATGGCGATCAATTCAGGCTATACATGAAAAAATTGAATTAATAGGCCTGGCTCAATTTGAAATTCACAAGGCCAGAGCAGCATTGGGGATTATGCCTGAGCAGGCCAACAAGATGATCCATTTCCTGAACACTCACACTAAGGAAGAATTGGCAGCACTAGATATCAACAGTAGAACAGATACTATCCTGACAGCAAAGAAGGTGCTGACCTTGAGAAATTTCGTACAGACTCTGGAAAGGAAATGTCAGGAGATGCAGGCAGAAATAAATCACTTCAGGACAAAAATAACAGCATTACAAAGCAGAGGATTGCCCAGCCTAGTAACCGGTGCTGGAAAACTATTGTCCTGTGAACAATACACCACCAGAATCAACAATTATGTTGAAAATCAGATTACAGCATCTACAAGCTCCACAGAAGAAGCAGGACCTCCCTCTGGGCAATCTCTTTATGATAAATTGGAGAATCTATTTTTTATTGAGCATGAGATTAATCATCTGTTTGAAGTTCCCCCAAATTTCTATAGATATACTGAAGTTGATGAAACCCTCATAAAGATAAGAAGACATCAGCTACCTCCAGCTGATTGGTGGCAATCAATGCTGGAAGTATTGCCCAGGTGATTTTGGTCTATTTTTCCTTTTGTCAGCTTCAGATTTCAGTTACAGTACAGGTCAGCAAAAAATCAAACACGCAGGCACTACAAGAAGCATCAAGGCAGTGACTCAGCAAAGCACTAAGACAACATGCCCAGCAAACGCATATTAAAGATTCAGCTACAACAGGCTTTGTTGATCCAAAAAGTCAAAGCTTGTCTGACAAAAGACAGCTAGCACACCAATATTAACTACTGCAATTATTTCTTTTATTTACTTCCTTGACAGAGTTGGTGATGTAATTTATTACACAATGACTCAGCATCTAGATATTTTATCTCCTATTTTTTATATATACCCCCTTCATAGAACGTATGGGGGGTCGGTTTTGGTGAATCTCTCTCTGAAGAGCTGCATTGTATATCTCAGACTTTTTCTAATATAAATTGCTGGTGAAGTTCCTGGTCTCTGTACTGTCTAAAGGTAGAAGTGAAGGACTGTGTTATGCTACAGAATTCTTGTGTTGTTTAATGGAACAATAAGTTACTCTAAACTATGTTTTGTCTTTCTATGTACGTAAAAATTCACATGTGTTTCATGATCTTAGCAACAGGGAAAAAGAATAGCTTAGGACTTGTTTAAATACACTCTCTGCTCAACCCCTGTTTCTTAATATGTTTTCTTCAGAATTAGTCATGAATATGGATTCTTAATTGCTCATGTTTAAGCTAATTTTCTCACTTAGAATACTGTTTAGGAATTCTTAACTGCTCTTAAATAATATTCTCACTTTCTTCCTCAATCAGCATAGTGGAAGATTCTTGACTGTCTTTCACTCACTGATTTCATGCTTTCATCTCCCAAATTTGAAGAATTGTTCCATTAATGCCTTTCTGGCTTTGTAGCAATACCATTTCCTTAAAGAAATGCTTCAGCAATACACCATCATGGACTCCATTGCCCAATGGTTCAGATTGTTCTGTAATCTGTAAACCAGCTCTGTTTGAATTCATCATCCAATCAAATTCAAAACAAAATCAGTGCACCATAACTAGCCTGAAATCACCCCAAAACAATGCTAAATTATAAAGAGAGAGCCCTCTCTGATTGCAGGTAGGTTAGGACCTGTAGCTAGAAAACTGGTTAGTGGTTACCTCGGCCGTATTCCCTATAGAAAACAGGGAACAACCTGAGTAATAACACATCGAAAAATGATGCATCAATTAATTAAAAACTTTATTTAACAGGGTCACTTCACATGCACGTGTGAAATGCTATCGAGTCAAAGCAAAGCATTAACGCATATAAATAAATGGCAATCATCGAAATTATGATTTACCATTGGATACCATCGGAGTCTCAACTCACGTATTACTTTTTAAACTCAAGCATGTTTCCCCCTGACATGGAAATCCAACTTTCCATCGCTATCCCATATCACATCTCTTTTTTGTGGTTTGTTTTTAACATATACTCATATAAAACTAATACTTTTTAAAAAGAAGAGAAATCTATTTTACTGCAATCTCTAATTATATATTTGATAATAAAATAACTGTATTTTACATAAAACTAATATTGTAAAAAAGGGAAATAAAATATTCTATTTAAATATGATATCTAATTTATACATAAATTATAATGTATCTATAATATACATAATTTCTACCTTTATGTATAAAATTATATCTTATGACTCATAATGTAAGTATAATGTACATAAGTTTTATTTCTGACACTATATCTTACGACAATGTCTTATATATGGACAAGTTTTTATACATATAAAGTAAGGTTGAGTTATTATATAAACATGAAACTATGATATAAGCATTATTTAATATTAAAAATTAAGTTAACATTATTTAATATTAAAAAAATTAGATAATGAAGTGGTTTTACGAAAAGTCTTTCAGTAGAAATCACATAGCATAATTTTTTGGGCAATGTGTTTTGAACCAACCAGTGTGGTTCATCATCAAGACCAGAAGATGAACTAAACTGGTTGGTTCGAAACGCGTAGCCTAAAAAATGATGTTTTCTAATTTCTACTGAAAGACTTTTCGTAATTCATTATGGATCACAAAAGCCTGAATTCAGAAGTGGCATTTCCCAAACTCATAGCTTCAAAAAATGAGTTTAATACCTTCTACCACAACTATGCATTGATTAAGGCAAATGCAAAAACTCATAATGTAGTTAAAGATGTTATAAGGAAATAAATTAAAATGTTAATGGTCTACGAGTCGTTCTCCAAACCAAAACGACCAGTACATACATAAAGTAATGAGAAGGTGAATGATCTGTAGGTAGCTTACCTATCAGTATTTGGCGTTGTCAAATGTTTGGGTATTTGAATCACAAGCCCTTGACACAATTGTTAAATGGCTAGATATTTAAATCGTGAACACATGACACAACATAAAATGTGAAGAAAACCACCTCAATCTTCTATTTACTAGGTTAGATTAAATGTTATTTAGACAAGAGGTAGTGTTGGGAACCATTGTTTGGTTGTTTTTATGAATCATGAGGAGAAGAATAACAACTACAAACCCCTTATAATGTCATTTCTAATATGTACCAATAGCATTATGGTTGTGTGATAATTTGTTTTGGTATTAAGTTTGATCTTAAAGTGTGCATTCCCTTTTTAGATTACTTTCATTTTCCTTCATATAAAATCTTTACACATTTAAATTTAATCTTAAATGTCATATTTAAATGGAAGATAAGAACATGAAAATGAGTGTTCTACCAAAAAAAAAGTAATAAATACCATCCTCCTAATTATTTTAAATGTATTGTACTTTTACTAACTACAGTCAACAAGTGGTGGATATAAACATGAACAATGACAATGTATTAGTAACATGCCCCCATCTTATCCCAAGAATCTCATCAAATGTGAATGTAACATTAATTTATGAGTGAAATCTATATCAATAACGATTCATGGATAAGTAAACACAAATGGACAGAAAAATTGGTGAAAATATGTATTCTTGAGTTGAAGAAGAATACACATACATATGGAACAATTGTTATGCAAATGATTAAAAAACACTAAAAAAAAACATTGCACAAAGAGAAAATATTAAAACTTTAGAAATAGATGTAAGAAAAGAATATACACAGATTTATACCTATATAAAAAAAAATGATATTTTGATTTGTTTAACATACATATACTTATATAAATGCATACATATTTTATGAAAATTATAGGTCTACATTATTTATTTTTATTCACAAGTTACTAATTTTAAATAATTAATTATTTAACGTTTTTAATAGATATTTTAATTCTTTATAATAATATTTTTTATGTGCATCTGTCACCTATATATATATATATATATATATATATATATAATTTGAAAAGCAACCTAAATTATTTTAGACATCTCATTATTTTTCTTATGAATATTTTTCAATTCTACTTATAAAAATTACATTCCAAAAAAACAAATTTACCATTAGAGATTATCTAGATATTTTAATTTTTGTTAGTTAATATGTACTTTTCCTAAATAGGAATGTAAGTGATATATAAAGCATGCAAACAATCCAAAAATTAGAAAAATGAAATTTACATTAAGCACCCATGGAAACACTAGAAATAGAGAATTGTTGAGCCATTTTATTACTTCTTTAGGACCAAATACAATAGTAAAATAAAATGGTGCACCTAGGCTTGTCTTAAACGACAAGCATGACAAAACCCAGGTGAGAAAATGTTGAGCGGAACGCTACTACAACTGCTGCACCAAATTGAACTACCCTACCCCAAAAAACTACTCTGTCTACTGACTTCGAAGGGTTGGAATCACTACTTCCCGTGCTCAGAAAATTATGAGATTCCAACTCCTTGCACCATGGCCTAAACCGAGAAAAACCCACGAAGGAATTGGCCAAATGTTGACCTCAAAAATTTGGTCCAAATTCCCCTCAGCTCCTTTGGTGGCTATCTAAGTTGGGACCCCCGTTTGACCCCTTACATCTGCCCAGAAAATTCTATAAATTTAGGGGTGTGATCCTTGCTCAAAAAACAAAAAAACCCAGAGAGGGTTTCCCTTGGTTCCAACCTTCAAAAATTGACCCTTCACAGCTTGGCCCTCCTCCAATTTCGAATTTTGTTGTTGTGATTGATCATGTCAATATCTCCTCTCCCAACTCCTGTAATCCTCCTAAAATGGCCCGCCAAGTGATCTCCTACTTCTCCTGGCCAACTCCAACTCTACAATTCCTTCCTCCAACTCTGGCATGAGCCTAGTAATGGCTCTCTACGCAAGCCCAGGTAACTGTAAATCAAACTACTAGGATGCTGGCTCTGCTGGCTCCAAACTCACAAGAAATGATGGCCCTTTGATACTCTCCCAATCCTCTAACTCTCCTAGCAAATGCTTGATCACTGATAGCTCCAAACTCCCCTTGTGTATTCACCAGCTAGCCAGAAATACACACTCCTTGTTGTGGTTGAATGGTAGTGTTGTAACACACTCCTGAAACTCTTGAAATACTTATGGAATTACCTCTCTAGGGTGGGCACAGATGGTTCCCCAAAGTATAGGTTGAATCTCCCGCTTGAGATATTCGTGGCTAAACAACATGTTGACTGAGCTAAATAATAGAGTGAACAATCAAGTAATTTTGATTGTAAGGTGTAAGAATGAATCTAAAATGAGAGCTGCTCCCTCCTTATAACTCCTTAGGCCTCCCTAGCCTCATGTGGGCCCCTCCATCCACCTATTCAACTTTCCCTCCAAGCTATTCGAATGGTCTGATTCGAACTTCCATGTGGGTGGCCCCCACATTCCATTAGCAAACAAATAAAGTCGAATTGCCTCCTATGTCCCCAAGTTGAAAATTATGGGTTCTCTTCCTTCGCTAAAACTATGAAAAATTGTGTAGCAGCACCCTGTTACAAATGTGTTTGAGAAGGGATATGACAGTACTCCCCTCCAAAATTTTTCTTGCCCTCAAGCAACCTCACAGTTGGGTGCTAAAAAATGTGCTCACCCTCCCAGGTGGCATCCTCATTTGGCAAGCTCTTCCAATGCACCAAAAATCACTTGTCCTCAACCAATGCTGAGCAAGCAACCTCTCTAACTATTGCTCCCCACCGTCACTTCGAAATGTTTCAGGGTCCCAGATGTGCCACTGGATCGTGCTTGACCTCTACATTATCCTAATATGGAATAATCCTTCAATACCAGGATCCCAGGCAATCCTGTTGAACATGAAGCTCCCCTCGCTCCACTCACTATCCTGCCTAGTTAAAGTACCAAAGTCCTATGCTCCATCAGTGACTCACTAAAGCTGAATGGAAGATCTGTATGATCTCCTCCTATAGTAGTTGGTGCATCCCTAAAGGTTATTGAGTTGTGAAGAGATGTGATGCCCCAGTCCCCTGCTAGTCCCAGAGTGGTACCACCATACTGACGATGTGCTACTCTAACTATGTCATACTCCCCATCGTGCACAGTCAGTATTCTCCTCTCTTGGAACTCGATGGTGGAATACTGAAATGGGTGAGACACATCAACCTAGGCATTTCCATGGCACCCAGGCCTACCCATCCAAATCTAACTCCAGACCTATGCAGCAACAGAGGATGTCTGCCTCCCCACATGATGAAACCCTCTATGAACCCCCATGTATCATCCCAAGAGAAAACTATATCACTCTCTGCCATGACTCTATTCATCACGAGTGATCTATTGATAAACTGAATCCCTACATCCCATAGCTAGACCTGCTATGGCATAGCCCTGTGAACTGATGGAATCCCTCTGGCCCTCGTCTCTAGTCCCTACATGTGATCACTATATAGGCTCCATATATCATGGGCTAATATGATGCATGTTGATATGCCCTGTGCCTTCCACTGTGTACTATCGATGATCATTGGAAGCCATGTGTGCTAAAGAGCTACCCCCTGAATGAAACCAAAAGATGGGTATCTGATGCTCGTAATTGACTCAGGGTATGTGGATCCCTCCTGTCCCTGCCAACCATCTCGGCTAGGTCTTCCATCCGCCCTCTCAATAATGTGCCAATATAAGGTCTGGAGCCTGGACACATAATGGGAAACTAACTCAGTCATAACCGTTATCCTCTACTCATGCTCGGTCTCAAAACGCCCTAAGAAAAGAGTGACACATGTATCCCTTGGGACTAGATCCTTGGACGTAGGCTCGGTGATGAATGATATGCCACCCTGCAGATGATCACCTCATCCCGCAACCTGTGGTTGTCAGCTGACGCACTAACCCAACACCACTACTGACAATCCTTCCCCCTAGTGTGCTAAGTCTCACCCTAATATCTCGGGTGAGCTCCTTGTCCCCCGTGGCTCATGCCCAAAGTGCAGAAAGTCGACAGTAAAATTGACTGCACCCATGAGGGATGTAGAAGAGGACCAGGCATGTGAGTCCCTGTGGATACCATCAAGTATTACTCATCTGTGTCCCCATCGATCTTGGGTGAACTACGTCCAAAGGTATGCCCGGTGTTTCCATCCAAGCATCTTCGTGGAGGTAATACTCCATGATCTTGTTGTGAAGCACTATACACCCCTACATGCCATTGATCATCCTAGTACTCATGGACATGTCACTATACACCATGGCCTACCCCTGTACATCGTTGGATACCCTCAGCTACGACTATGCCATCATGTACTAGCCTGGGTCTTGCATGTGTCACTGTACCTGTCACTCCCTGCATGTACTCATTGCGATGTGAGGCACTCCCACTCCACAACGCAATCCAACATACTATGAAACACCACCCTACATCTCCATACTCCTTTGTAGGCCCTTGTTCCTTGCTCCATAGGCCCGCACACCACTGGATGCTATCACCTAATGTTGGGTTTGTATACATCAAACTACATCCTTCTACATAACACTAGACACTATGACATAACTCTGTGTAGTCCTTTTGTTATCGGGAAATCTAGTGTCCACTCGGAGCTGCTAGTCCCACTAAGACTGGTAGCTATCTTAGAAACAAACAAACTAAAACTACTTTCGCTTTCCTTTATGAGAAGTAGATAAGAGGGGAACAAAGGACACCAACCTCAGTCTTGCGCTTGATTCCTTACTTGGTTCCTCTCCCTTCTGATAGATCTTCACCGCTCCTTCTTCGTCTACCCAGCTTCAAAGAGCACTTGTGGAATCAAAGAAACATAATACTATCGAAGAACAGAGATCTACAATCATAATCAATACAGGACCAGATATATATTGACCACACAAATGCATATATCATTAAATATACAAGGATGTGGAGGAAAACTTTAATATATTTATTAATTTACAACCAATTGTTCTAACCCAGCGTCATCCTCTCAGCATGAAAGCCCTTCTTCACCTCATGAAAAGCTTAGATCACCCAACACTATGATATTACACCAGGAAACC
>APFE030517949.1:0-29795 GCA_000404065.3 Pinus taeda | reverse complement strand
ATGATCTCTTACTCATCCCTGGGCGAATTCAGAGAGGCAAGTGTCACAGGAGAAGTTTATGGAAGATTCCATGATCATCCACCTTGCAAACTGTCTCTGCCATTTGTCTATTCTCGCCCATTGCAACCTACAGAAGGGCTTTCCAGTATGCATCACACTTTTTACACTGAGCAGGTGAGATGCATCACACCCTCTGCATTGGGCAGTCTGTATGGTCTAGTTTTGACTAGTTCTGAGTAGTTTTCTGTGGATAACTTTTGGGAGATGATGTAATCAGCTGACCTTGTTCCTTTAGGGTGTGAAGAAACACTTATAGGGACTTAGAAGCCCTTGGTTTATGGACATGTATGATTGGGGTTGTAGTGCCCAAAAATGTCTATAACAGTTGCCCCCTAAAGCATGAGGTCGTTAATATTTTGATTGTCGGGTGAAATGCTTTATCATGAGGATCCGAAGTTTTTTCAAGCTGGAAGGCGACCTGTAATAAGATACAATACAATACATTATCTTCATAATATTTTTCATGATCTAGCTGAGGCGAGCATTCCCATGCTCAGCTTTATAAATTCATTTTCACGTACATAGGAAAGACAACCGTCTATGTAGCAGAATGATGATTTGGACGGAGTCACCATCCTTTGATTTGGATGATCATCTGTTTGGCAATGATGTACATTTGATGTCATTATATTCCTGAATATATCATAGCTCGGATGGATGAAACTAGATCCGGGGTCTTCAAACTCATTCAATCCTCACTCGGAGTACAAGTCGATCCATGTGAAAGATGTCCTGGAGTAAAACATGGAAAGACATCTCCTGATTACCAGCCAATGATGTAAGCTATTAACAGGCGCGAGAGGAATCACTGATAATGATGATGAACATCAATGTACTACAGTACAATTCACATGGTGTGAAAAATGGACTTGGCGTCGAACACCATGCAAAATATTTCGGTCGAAGGCCATTGATGTAAACCTGTCGCCGGAAGTGAGAAACTTGCCATTAAGGCATGCAAGCTTCAAAGTACTGAAAGGGTTGTTCCTAGGTCAGCTTCTTGGATAATGAGCTGATGTCGACAAGAAGTGACCTGTCGTAGGAGCGCCTTAATGAATCCCACATCTCGACATGGAATGGAGCAAATGATTTGGAGGTGAAAGCGATCTGATGATACAGGGTTCAGGGTGGCAGTCATGAAAGAATGGAGCGTGAATGTATTGCAGCAGATGAGACACAGGTGAATTCTCTGAGCGACTTCTCTTGAACATACTGGCGACACTGAAATGGATTGGTAGCGTTAACCCCAAAGATGGATGGTACGATGGACCAATGGTGATATGACCGGCGAATGGAATAACCCAACCCAACTCGGACGTGGAGTGGAAGTGTCATGTTCAAGAGCGACTTGCTACCAATAAAGTTTCTTCACGTTTTCTTCCCAATTTTCCCTAGTCATTGCTGACCAGTACCTCTTTATTTTTATCAAGCTTGAGGAGGATAACATATGTTTGTTCTATAATTCACCCTTCAGGTGAACCCGTCGCTATGTTTTAACGAGCCTAGCGACAGTGAAACTCGTTCTCGTCCATTTGGACAAGTTTGTCGCTATTGATTTTAACGAGTTTAATGACAATGATAACTCGGTCCTTTTTCAATTTTAGAGAGTCTGAAAAGGGACAAAAAGGAAACTCCAATAATCCTTTTTCGTCATATAATCCCTTAAGTCCAAAAAGGTATAAAATAATACGAAAGGGATGAATTTTTTATAGTTTTAACAAACCGAACAAGACAAGTGCTCGATATTTTTGTTTAATAATCCCTCAGGTCCAAAAAGATTAAAATCTAGAGGAGGGATAGGAGTTCCGGTAGCTTTAACAAGCTGGAGAGGCCAATCGCTTGGCAATATTTTCATATTTTACGAGTCAAGTGAAAAGAGCTTAAAGGAGACTCGTTTTTTGAGGAACGAGTGATAATTTCGGGTAGCAACTGATTCCAGGTAAGGTTTGGAATTTTCCAATCACGACAGTGTCACAAGGATGGCTAACAAAATCACTCGTTGCAGATGTTCCTCAAAAAGGGTAAACAATCAAATGGAGGCATATGATCGGCTAAAACAGAGTGGAGGTGATGATGAGAACACGACCAAGGCTCAAACGCTGATTATAATGCATTCACAATGGTTATTTACCAGAGATTGGTTCATTTTTTAATGAGCTTAAACTCTGGGGGAAACATTTGCTCATTGCTTAGGTTTAATTTTTTACAAGCTTGAACTTCACATAAAAACTACTCGTGATAATGGTCATTGATTATTTGATTCACCGTTAGCACTTTTTTCTTTCAATGGTCGTACTACCTGCTCAATTGCTTCATCAAACTGATTAGAAATGAAAACACATGCTCAAAAAATGAGTTAAAACACTAATACCTTACTCAAATTACGTGAATAGTAATTTAAAAGTGACTTTTACCTCTCATTTTACCATTTCATTTGAACTTGGTTTTTTGGAGCTCTGGAGGTGCTTTTCCCCCTTGATTTTCACTAGCTGATTCTGGGAGATTCTGTGGACGATTCTCGGTGCTGTCTGGACCAGGTAAGAGCTAAACTTGAGCTCTTCAGTTGCATTCCTTCCTTTTTTGAATTCTGAGCATGTTTCCCTACTTTTCTGAGCCCCTGGGGTTTAAACAATTCACCCTGGCCCCATCGCACCCTTCCTATATCGAAAGGTGTGTTGCATACTAGATTGGTCACTGGCCAGTCAGTATGCATCGCTCCAAGTACACTGCTGGGGTGCGATGGGTGCAAAGAGGGAAACTTTTACACTGTTTTCTTATGGAATTTTTGCCTGTTTTTTGCCAAATCAGGACCCTGACTCTTCTCTTGTTTATTTTTAGAGATTCATCGGAGCAAAATGATTATTACATGGCGAGAACGCGAACATGAAGAAGAGGACATGGTTGCTTTACACGATCTGGGTACGGTAACTCCACTACGGAACTGTGGCCTGCTCAAGTTTTTCCGCATCTCTAGCATGAGGTAACAAATCAACTTGTTGCAATATTTCCTCGATGCATGGGATCCTACCTATCAGGTGTTTCAGATCAGAGGAAAATACATCCCCTTTACTGTTGTGGACATCTATTTTTTGACCGGTCTATCGAGGCGTGGTGCCCCTCTCTCATTATCAGGTTCTACCCGTGGGGGCGAATCCATGAGAGATTACATTCACCAATACTGCAGAGAGGGATCTCAACCAAGTAGGGATGGCAAGATCAACATCCGAGATGTCACTGGCCGGTCCTTGAGGACCATTCTGTTTACTTTTGCTAGACTGGCTAGTAGTGTGGCTCTTCACGTGGCTAATAGGTCTTATATGCAGTACGACTTGGAATGCCTTGAACCGAAGGTGTTCAACTGGTGTGATGCAGTACTCCCTGTGATGAAAGAACAACTGACCAAGGTGAAAGCGGAAGATCCAAGAATTTTGGCTATGGTTCTATTTTGACCGCTTTTGCCTTGGAAAAGATCCCACTGATGCAGCTACAATACATCTCACTTGGTTTACCTCCACCGACTAAGACACGGATGCAGAGATGGGTTGACCTCATGGCTCGACATGCTAGTCAGTCCCAGATTTCTTTCTCTGACACCTTCTTAGAATGGTTCAACCGCTAGGAGATGGTTTATGCTGAGTGTCCATATGCTAGTATGGATTTCCGGGGTGACCCGGATTTGGTGCCGCCGACTGGTGGGCAGTGGGGTGCTATAGATAAATTCTTTGACCATATCTTTGTTTATTGTTTTCATAATGTTCTTATGCTTTCTTTGATCGAGACTAATTAAAACTCATGTGCTCATGTAGACATTGGACCAGTTCGACCAACAATATGCCTGAGAGCACCAGCTGCCGCTCCGACAGGAGAGGCTGTTGGGAGGGCCATCCTTCGCGACCTTGATGTGGCCGAGACTCTTTCAGCATTGCAGGATCAGGTCGAGGGTCTCACTCTTGGTATTCCGGACGTGAGGACCGACGAGCTGCCTCTGAGGTTGCAGCGACATACTACTGGCGTGCCGAGTCGATGGACTAGGCTTTTACGCATGATTGCACAGGTGGTGACTTGTTATCACCAGCATCATTAGACTAGGGTGCCCCCTAGCATTTTGAGTTTTGGTTCATTGGACCGATTTTGTCTTGGTTACAAAACATTATATGTAAACCATAAATAGTTATATATATATTTTTTATTTTCAGAGCTTTATTTTGGTTAAGTTACATGATCCTAATGCAAATATTGATGCAATGCTTCTTTTTTTAAATGTCGCAAATGTCTATCTAGTAACACATAATTTGCCAATGAGTCTATTAATGTGTTTAAATTTCTGGAAATAAGTTGATATTGAATAGAATCGAGCTGTCTTTCCAAAATCCTGACCCTTAGGAACATGCGATAGATAGTTGGATTCCGTACAGAGTAGATACCAGTGAGTTGTAGAATGACGAGTTGTGAGTCTAGCCTGACGAAAATTCGGCATATGCCATGTGTGATGGCATCAGAGAGGAGTTCTATCAACACGCTGTATTCAACGATATTGTTCATTGACCAATAAATACATACCCCTCTGAAACTCACTAACTCGCTGTTGGGATTGAAGATGGCCCAGGCCGCAGAAGATAGGTTCCGTGAACTACGACTCGCTCCATTGGCTTACCCAACAAATGGTTCCAATAGGTTCGACATCCGCAACAAAAGCAAAAAATGGATTACCTAACCAAAACAATTACCCTTAGCGAAAACAAAATTGTAACAAAAGCATAGGGGTTACTACGCTGAGTTAAGCATAGTAATGCTTGAGGTACAACCCGTTGCGGGGTTGCGCCAGTGGAATCCCATCATAATCCACCAACTCGTAGGCTCCTTTTGCTAATACACACTTAACAATATAGGGACCCATCCATAAATACTTGAACTTACCTGCTCCTAACTTATCAGACTCCTGGTCGTAAAGCAAGACCAGGTCACCTTCTGAGAAGACACGAGGTTTGACATTTTTGTCGAACTACGCTTTGACTCATTTCTTATGGGCTTCGTTAGCCAAAGCGGCATCATGACGGGTTTCATCCAGTTGGATTAATTCCAAGAAACGAGCCTCTTCTTCTGAAGTTCTGGGGAGAAGGTCAACCGCAAGCTTGAGGGACGAGATTTCACACTGAACTGGCAAGATTGCTTCCAGGCCATACACCAATTGAAAAGGTGTAAACCTGGTCGCATTCCTTACCGATGTCCGGTATGCCCACAAGGCCGAGTACAAGATCAGGTGCCAACTCCATTTATGGACTCCAATCATCCTTTGCAGCATGTGCTTCAGGACCTTGTTGATTGCCTCAACTTGTCCGTTAGCTTGCGGATAATACGGAGTAGAGATGTCGTGGGACGGTCATAATTTGGCAGCCAACTCAACCATCATGTGATTTTGAAAATGCGATCCATGATCTGTGACTATGGCCTGTGGAACGTTGATCCAAATGGAAAATGGCATCAACCCATGGCACTCATCCACCAATATTATTCATCGACCCATGGAATTTACCCATGGTATTGTAAATGGCATCTACCCGTGGTATTTTAAAATCCACCCATGGTATCCATTCACCCATGGAATTGACCCGTGGTATTGTAACTGAAAAATACTACAAGTAACAAGTCACATTTTGTAAAAGGACAGATTGTCCACCACAATGTAGCCTTTATAGTTCAGAGGCATGTAGCCACCACATATCTTCTCAGAGATAAGCTACCATCACCCTAGCTGGTTTATTTCCATTTCTTGTTGTAATCATATTTCAGTATTTTCCATTAATGAAATGAAGTATTGTTTCCACTGCATCTTTGTGTATATGGTTATCTTTGTATTTTGTTGTGTTCCTGTTTAAATCTGGATCAGTGGGTTTTAATAAAAAGTTTCTTTGTGGTTCTGTTTATTGGGCATTCTCCTATTTTTCTTCTGGAAATTCAAGTTTTCATATCTTGGGGGCCTTTCCCCAAGATCCATTTCGATCTTTCAGATCTTGGGGGTCTCTCCTCCCAAGATCCATTTCAATATTTTAGATCTTGGGGGCCTCCTCCCAAGATCCGGATCAGTGGTATCAGAGCAGGTTACAATTCCATGGGAATGAGGGTTTCATACATATTTTAGTTTTTTTGCAGCAATATTCAACATACTTCAGGCATGTCCTGCAACCTCCACAAAGCACTTTCTTGGGTCAAGCAGGAAGAATTTTTCTTGTTTCATTTTTTTGCAGGAATTTTTGGGCAGTGACTTTGCAAATCAGATCTGAAACATTTGGTACAAAATTTACAAAAACAAATACCATATCTAGATTCCTCTCAAAAAATCACCCAATTTCAAAAAAAAAAAGGGTCGAATTGGAGTTCATATGTGGGAGATATCGGTGATTTAAAATTAGTTATTTTATCAAAATTTTTGTGACAGCGAAACAATTGCAATGCGAATATGAGATCTTAGAGTGTCCAGATAAGGATTCCCAACTCATGGGAAGATGCAAAATGATCCTTCTGCTTCCAAAAACAGGTTATAATAAATATTCTTAGTTATATTAGCCAAGTTATGCCCATTTTAATTCTGGAGCAGCATTCAGAGTGGGTTCCCATTGGAGACGTGCCCTCCCACCGCACTTTAGTAGGCATTTGCTTCACATTCATCAGTTTCAACATAGCAGAATTTGGCTTGGGTTATTTGGAGACATGCCCTCCCACCCCAAGCTATGTAGGCACCTGCTACTTCATTAACAACCAACATCATGGTTATCGGTCAACCACATAAAATCCTTGTCATTGAAGTCCATTTGCTAGGTCGCACACTATTAGAATCATAGTTGGTCACAAGCGTTATAGGGTATCTCTATCCTTGGATCTTCGTTTATTGGGGTTTTTGGTTAACCACATAAAAACCTTATCTTTAGTGGCTCTTCATATTCAACAAAGGCTTTGCAGGAGGGAACTTTACGCAATGGGGACCATTGCTTCTTAGGGAGGGAGGAATTATCCGAATGGAAAATGGCATCAACCCATGACACTCATCCACCCATATTATTCATCGACCCATGGTATTGTAAATGGCATCTGCCCGTGGTATTGTAAAATCCACCCATGGTATTCATTCTCCCATGGAATTGACCCGTGGCATTGTAACTGAAAAATACTATAAGTAACAAGTCACATTTTGTAAAAGGACAGATTGTCCGCCACAATGTAGCCTTTACAGTTCAGAGGTATGTAGCCACCACATCTCTTCTCAGAGATAAGCTACCATTGCCCTAGCTGGTTTATTTCCATTTCTGGTTGTAAGCATATTTCAGTATTTTCCATTAATGAAAAGAAGTATTATTTGCGCTGCATCTTTGTGTATATGGTTATCTTCGTATTTTGTTACATTCCTGTTTAAGTCCGGATCAAACACCGAATCTGGAGACTACATGCTTGAAAAAGAAGAGGGCAGCCGTTTCGCCGTTGTTGTTTAATGTAGGCATCGCCTTAGCCCATTTGGTAAAATAGTCTACTACGACTATGATATACCCATGCCCCCTATCTGAGGTGGGGTTACATGTCATGAAATCTATGCCCCATTTGGCGAATGGCCTAGCAACTACTATTGGCTGCAGAGGTGCAGGAGTTATTCTGGTTTTGCAATCGAAGGTTTTACAGGCATGGAAACTTCTGATTGTGGTTATGTAGTCTTTGAACATTGTTGGCTAGAGGTATCCTGCTCGTAAAATATTTTGAGCTGTAGCATAACCAGATTGATGCCCCCCACACGTGCCTGAATGACAATCATTCAGGACTTTTTTGGCCTCCTCATGGGTGAGGCACCTCCATAGAACTGTATCGATACCACGACAGTAAAGCGTATCACCGACGATCACGTAGTCTCTTGCTTGGTATCGAATTCGTCGTTGTTCCGAGCGTGAGGTATTAGACATATATGTTTGGGTTTGGAGATAGATTATTATATCTCCATACCACGGATTGCTTGAAGATATCAGAAACAAATTTTCATCCACGGTCGCTTCTTTGGATGTTTCATCGTTGGACGATGATGGGAGATCACATAGTAACTCTACAAAAACTAGGGCTTTCTTTGATTTGGATTTTTTGAATTCCATATCAAACTCTTGTAAAATCACTATCCATTTTGAATATTTGCCCCTCAGCAACTGTCGCGACAATATATAAGTCATGGGGTTGCAATCTGATAAAATGGTAGTTTTTCTGAAGAGGACATAGTGTCGAAATCTCTGTATCGCTTGAACAGCTATGAGAGCTAGCTTTTCAACGTAGGAGTACTTCATTTCTGTATCATTTAAGTTTCGAATTAAATAATATATTGGATGTTCAATTCCATCGTCTTCTTGAACTAAGACCATTGCTATGGTCGTATCCGCTGCAGCGAGATACATGTTAAAGTCTTTTTGATAATCAAGAGCATACATTAATGATGTTTTTATCAGGGATTCCTTTAAAGAATCAAAGGAAGCTTGCGCGACCTAATCCCAGATGAAGGGTACTTCTTTTTTCAATAGACGAGTATAACCTTTAGCAAGTTCGACGTAATTTGGAATGAACCTCCTCAGAAAGTTTTCTTTCCCTTGGAGTTTCTGAATCTGAAGCAAATTTGAAGGTGGAGACAAATCAATGATTGCCTGAACCTTACATGGGTCGAGAAAAATCCCATCTTTTGAACCAGAACTGACACAAAACACACATTTGTGCGGATTGAGTCGTATCTTGTAGTGTCGACAACGTAGAAATATCGCTCTCAAATGCTGCGGATGATCGGTCCGCTTTCGCGAATGAGCCAGAAGATCATTGAGATATGGTTGAACGATGTTCTTGATGTCATGGAAAGCATAATTCATTGCTCTCTGAAATGTTTCCCCTGCGTTCTTTAAACCAAAGGGTAGCTTTCGATATGCGAATGTGCCCCACGGACAAATAAATGCAGTCTTTGACTGCTACTGTGGGCGAATATTTATTTGATTATACCCAGAAAATCTATCCATAAATGAAAAGTTTTCACATCCGGTGCATTCATCAATTATCTGGTTAATGAAGGGTGTAGGGTAGTTGTCTTTCAGACAAGCTTGATTTACATCCCTATAATCGACGCACACTCTAATATTTCCTTGTTTTTTCATTACAGGAACAATATTCGATACCCAATCAATTAGAGGAATCGGGTAAATAAAACCGACATGGAGGAGTTTTTCAACTTCCGCCTTGATGGCAACGGCTTTCTTGGGGTGCACCTGCCAGAGCCGTGGTTGTACCGGTTTGACATCTGGATACATCTTAATTTCATGTTCAACTATGCTTGAGTCAATGCATGGCATTTCGTCATATGACCAAGCAAAGACATCTCTAAACTCGTGAAAAAGAGCGTAATATACTTCCAGTTCTGTAGGAGAACAAGAATTGCCGACATGAATATTCTCTACAACATCTGTTTTTGTCGAGATATTTATGGCGATAGTCTCTTCAATATTGGACAGGTTTCGTTTGGAATCCTCCGTATTTACAGTGTTTGACAGAAAGTTAAAAACTGAGGGATGATCAAGGTCACTGGAATTATCCTCCTTACAATCCGGAAGATGGGAACAATGGTGGTAATCTTCCCATGGTGCCCCGTCAATCATCATTGACTGAACAATTCCTTCGTTTGTAGAATGTACTTGCAACCAAGGATCTGAAGGGGTGCCATATTCCTTAGACCTATCTATCCACACACTTGATGAGCGTTGATTCGGGTTTGCCTCCCATGCCGAAAACATTGATTGCTACAATATTTCTATTAGGCTTGGAGGCAATACCTGTAGATGATCCATGTTAATATTGTTTTCGTACATCTTTTGAATAGAAGATATCACATTGCAGGTTCCCACCATTGCCACTTCCGCCAAATTGATTGGAGGCGGTAGGGAAAAAGTCCCCATTAATGTAGGGTATTTTAGTAGGCCTACTTTGATATTTTGAAGCGAATGAGGGCTTCCATGGATCATCAGAATGCTTCCCGTAACTTGTGAACTGTTGGGGAGAAAGGTTTGTTGGTCAACAACCATAATTCCTCCTTGGAAGGGAAATGCAACCTTCCTGAAGTATGTCGACACAACGGAAACAATAGCATATATCCAGGGCCTTCCCAGTAGGATGTTGTAATCAAGGTTTCCGTCGATAACTTCAACATCAATTTCTACTGTTTTGTCCCCCAGTTCGACTTGCAAGTTACTCAATATCCCATATGGGGTGTATGTTCGTCCATCAAATTCTTTTAATGTCGTCGACGATCGCGACAAGGGTGGAGATCCTAAAGTTTTCCAACAACTCATCGACATAATACCTGTAGATGCCCCCTCATCAATAATTGTTCGATGAACAATTTTGTTGAGGGCTTTCACTTGAATAAGGAAAGCTAGTTGAGTTGGTAACTGAGGGTCATATCCTTTGTGATTAAAGGCCACAATATTGGAATCTGTTGGGTTAATCCCACCTATCACTGACAATAAAGCCTGCTTTTGGGAGGGGTAATTTTGCAGTACCTCAAGTGTAGACATAGCGGATAGCAATTGGGCCAGATCCTCCACTATATTATAATGCTGTGCTGCTCTGGCACGAGGATTAAATGTCGATTTGTGTACTACTCCCTTTGGCGGTTTTATCGTTAGTTCAAGAGTGATGGGTGGCACAACTTTGGTTGAAGTTGTTGTCGAACTACTAGGTTGATCATTATCCTTGTTGTTCGACATCTGTGGATTCCCATAATCTTTATTCCTTGTCGATATCAAAGCATCATTTAGCTGCTTCGAAACAGACAACATTAGCACTTGGGATGGGGAAGCATTGTTGCTAGCAACCAGATTTGTTCTTGGGTTCAGAAATGGATCAGTCAATACTGCCGAGGTTTTTGAACTCTTGAAGAATTTTCTAAGCTCAGATTTATATGGACACTCTCTTGTCCAATGATCCTCATCACATATAAAGCATGGATGACTTGGTTTCCTATCTCCAGAAGGGTTTGTAGAAGATTTTTTAGGAGACGACTCCTCCTGTTTCTTCTGCTTCCCTTTCTTTTTCTTCTTGCCTCTTCGTTGCTTGGGTTCTTTGCCTTTGTTAGTCGACACGACATTTACTTCCGAGGCAAGAAGTTCTTCATTTGCATTTTGACTTGAAACCATACGTGCCTTCTTTGACATAGCCTTTACGGCTTTCGTGCTAGTCGCACCTATCACGCCATCATCGGCATGAGAGTTTTTGTTTGATTTAGGAGGGGAAGGAATGGAAAATTCCAGTCTAGGAGCATTAGGGATTTTATTATAGAGCGTGCCAGACTGAGTATAGATCAAGTCTAGATATTGTGCACGAGCAATAACTTGCTCCTCAGTGATGACTCCTCCCTTTGCCAAATCTTCTGTAATAGAAGGTAACAATGACTTAATAAACCATTCAACCAACAGTTGATCAGGAACATATGTTTTTACCATTCTATGACAACGTTTCCACTCATGAATATGATCAGATATGTGAGTGACCGTCATTTATTTGAAATTGGTAAGAAGCTCTGTTCCCGTTTTGTACATTATGGGTAACTGAAAATGGGTTAAAAAGGTTGTGGCTAGGGTACTAAAGTTATCAAACGAAGCTCCAAGCAATTCGATATACCATTTTTTTGCCAGACCAGTTAATGTTTGCTGAAAAAGGCGAAGCCTGATCGAATCATCATTGAGAGTGTTTGATGAACACCAAAGATGAAAAGTCATCACATGATTCGATGGGTCTTCACCCGGATTTCCATTAAATTTAGGAATATCTGATGGAAGTTTATGAGGAATCACTAGCCACCGAGGGGTGTAAGCAATTGGATCATTCGTTAGTCGATTTAGATCCGGTAACTCTAAAGTCGCCATGAAATGCAACTGTTGATTCAGGCTCGGTGAAGCATACCCAGGATAAGATGGAATTGCCTGAGCAGTTGGCATTTGCATACCAATATAATGCATTTGATGCCGGTAGCTTTGGTAAGGTTGATGGGCATGACCATTATGATATGATTGATGTTGACCGTTTTGAATATATGGCTGCCCATTACTTGCAAAGACTTATTACTCAGATCCTTGGTAAGCTTGTTGGAATTGCGGTTGTTGGTATTGTACCACCATGGTTGTGAAGCCATGAGCTATTGTCTAGTACTAACTGTTTAACCAAGATGAGGGGTAATGATCCCCGTTTGAACCTGGATCATTCCACTAGTCAGTGGTTGTGGTTGCGTTGCAGGGACAAGAGGTTGTTGTATTACTACGTGAGAAACCTGAGGTTGGCATACAATAGGCAACACTTGTACTTGCGACACCGTCACAATAGCCAGCGTAGTGGGGATATTTGACATAGGTAAACTTTGTTACATGGAGTATACAACTCTTGGTTGTTGAGGCAGTACTGGCACCCATCCGCTAGATGTAATTCCAGCATACCCTGAATTCTGTTGTGAACTCTCATATGGTTGTTCTCCTGGAGGAGACAATGAAAGGGTATACTGCCCTCCATACGACGGTAATCCAGTGCTCAAAGGAATGATTTGCCTTTGGGGACCGGATTGCCCAAATTGACACTGCGAATGATCAATTTGTTGAGACTCAACATAACAGATTCCAGATATTGTTCTGGACAAACAAACTGGAACAGTCCATACTATCGAAACAACCCCTGGATGGATTCCATCCAGCGATTGAGAGCTAGTTAGGACAGATGGCATGCCGACGAACATTGTCGGAGTAGCAGCAGGAAGTTCTGCCACTGTTGTGTTGGATGACACAGTCCTAGATGTTGAGAGTTGTTCAGACATATTTAGTCTATCCAAAATATTCCTCAGCGATTCTTCAGGAACTTCTGATGGCGGGAGACTAACTTCTGATGAAGAAGGATATAGGGTGATCCCGGACCCAAATTGCGATGGAGCGTTAGATGGAGGATCCTCTACAATCTCTTCTATGGCAATCAATCCAGGCAGAAGAGGTAGACCGTCAAGTCCATAAAATATTTCTGGTGCCGAAGAAGGTATAGGTTCTGCAACAACTGATGTTTGGGGAGTAACACCTTCCGAATTAGCTGTAGATAGAGCCGGTTCAGGAATAGAAGTGTTTACCGTCACACAGGATCAGTTGTAATGTCCTTCTGTGGCTGCGGAATTTCTTCTGTAGAGGCAGGGATACCAGAAATGTTCGGAGTAACCGGAGTCCCTGAGGATGTCGGAGTACTTACTCCAACCAACCTAGGGGACTTCGATCCGGTCAAACGAGTTCGCTTTGTCCGGAATAGTTTCGTTTCCGGAGTCAACAATGGTTGACTCGTAAGCCTCCACGAATGACGGGGTTTTGATTGACTTTCTTCCACGATTACGGATTACTCGGTCAACTCAAAATAAAAGGGGAAAATGATTCCGAATTAAATGAATTTTAGACGCTTTGACACAACTTGTTTTTTCAAATTTTAAGAGTCAAGAAAAAACAAAAGATGACTCTAGTCGCCTTCGATTTTTAATGAGCCTGAAGTGACAAGTGCTCAGATGGACCTTTTCCTTTAAGGAGTCTAAAAAGGAACAAAAGAGACTACTATGGAAATCTAGACAAAGGGATTACCAAACCAATCACAAAATTGCATAATACTTTTCACGGTACGGTAGTCAATCTTCCCGAATGCTGTGTTCAGTGCATTGCAATCGATAGGGCGGTGGACATGGCTTCCTAAGGATAAAGGATATAGCCTATTGTGGTCTCCCAATATATACTCGACGGTACATGGGAGCACAAGTTCGTACTGGCACTTGTCCTCTCAAAGAGGAGGAATCACCCAACCAACAATGAAAGCGATAGTTACCAGGCTTTACGATACCGAAATACGTCTTTAGCCTAGACTTCTAAATGTTGTGCGTTAGGTTCCAAAGCATTTTTATGTTCACTGAATTTATTTTACAGTTGATCTTGCTTAATAAATTTGCCTTTCAGGTTCACCGCGTGATGTAGATATATAATTCCTACAATGCAATCTAAGATGATAAACAATCGTTTAATCTTCTTTTTGCAATGAAAATCCTAGCTACTAAGGAAAGAGAAATGAGATTCTTTCAATATAAAGCACAGAGCACACACTAGATGCACTGTCCTAAATCAAACCAACAAGCAGTCTAAATGCAAATGCACATGCATGTATTTGTTTTTAGCCTTCTTAATGTGTGAATGACAAGAAGAATGCTAAGGACAAATCTGAATTATCTTTTCAAAGCGATAGTACTAACAATTTCTCTTCAAAATACGAAAGGAAGATAATGATGACACTTCGTGATTTTGAATTGAAAACTGCTTTGGACACTTGAAAAACTACTAATTCAACTCAAATACAAGACTAACAGTATAATCGACCATCAAGAACAATAGGATTCTCTTCTATGATTGAAAATGACACTTGCGACACTTTCAAATCAAGAAACGACAGTTCGATTACGCTACTTCTTTGTAAAAGAGAACTGAAAATGGCACACAATACACAAAAAAATTCATATTTATTTGCACAATGGAGGTGGAATGATGGAAAGAAGGGGGTTTCCACAGAGGTGTACTGATCACAGACAACAAAACTCCATAATAAAGCTGAAAAGAGTGAACAAAAAACCAAAATATGGAAGCATAAGAGGCCTTGTCTGATTAGCGCACCAGCAACACAGGGAAAGTGCGATGCGGTGCACCTACTACACATGGGAGGTGCGATGCATCCAGATTCCCAAGAGTAGAAGGTGTGATGGTCCAGGGATGAGACTTCAACTTGGTTCTTGGTCACAGTTTGTAGCTCAGTTCAGGGATTTAGGCCGAGCAAGTGATGTTCAGTAAATATAAATCACAGGGGCTGATCTAATGAGGTTACTAGAGCCACCACTAAGGCAATTAGAATGTATGCAAATCGATTGTTCAGTTTATAAACAAAACTCGGAGATAGATTGAAGCAAAATTGATCTACTTTTCACTTGCATAGCAAATGCAGTTCAAAGGCTCGCTGGCTTGACTTCAAGCTTTGTTTGTAAGTTTATAAAACAAACAAATATAGACAAGCAAACAATTTATTCGGTCCCCAGCGAAGTCGCCATTTTGTTATTGGGAAATCTAGTGTCCACTCGGAGCTGCTATTCCCACTAAGACTGGTAGCTATCTTAGAAATAAACAAACTAAAACTACTTTCGCTTTCCTTTATGAGAAGTAGATAAGAGGGGAACAAAGGACACCAACCTCAGTCTTGCACTTGATTCCTTGCTTGGTTCCTCTCCCTTTTGATATATCTTCGCCACTCCTTCTTCGTCTACCCAGCTTCAAAGAGCACTTGTGGAATCAAAGCATCATAATACTATCGAAGAGTAGAGATCTACAATCATAATCAATACAGGACTAGATATATATTGACCACAAAAATGCATATACCATTAAACATACAAGAATGTGGAGGAAAAATTGAATAGCTTTATTAATATCAAGAATAGAAAAGAGGATTACAACCAATTGTTCTGACCCAACGTCATCCTCTCAACATGAAAGCCCTTCTTCACCTCATGAAAAGCTTAGATCACCCAACACTATGATATTACACCAGGAAACAAACAACACTTCCTTACAAGATACAAGATTCCAGCCTTTGGATCTTTGGGATGAGGGATCCATATATAGATGATTGTAGGGGGGTGAGTCAGCTTCTGGGATTTTGATTAGTTTCCTCTCTCTAATAGTTCTTGTTTCCACTTGGAGATTGATGATCTCTTACTCATCCCTGGGCGAATTCAGAGAGGCAAGTGTCACGGGAGAAGTTTCTGGAAGATTCCATGATCATCCACCTTGCAAACTGTCTCTGCCATTTGTCTACTCTTGCCCATCGCACCCTACAGAAGGGATTTCTAGTATGCATCGCACTTTTTACACTAAGCATGTTAGATGCATCGCACCCTCTGCAGTGGGCAATCTATATGGTTCAGTTTTGACCAGTTCTGAACATTTTTCTGTGGAGAACTTCTGGGAGATGATGTAATCAGCTGACCTTATTCCTTTAGGGTGTGAAGCAACACTTTTAGGAACTTAGGAGCCCTTGGTTTATGGACATGTATGATTGGGGTTGCAGTGCCCAAAAATGTCTATAACACCTGTCTACCATTTCCCACTGTTGTACCACCCTGTAACATACAGTATCATGCATGAGCCAAAATATCAACCTCTCTATTAGTACACCCTCCATGATGTGGGATACATCCCCCCATTTTCTTTGAAAGACCTGAGCAGCCCAACTCTCCACATGCTAATGGAAATGACACTATTGCGCCAATTCTCAATAGTCCCTGCATCCCATATGCTAGTAAGAGAGCACTCTCTCCATATAATGACCTATCTGATAGCCTGTCGATGCCACCTCCTCCTACTAGCTCTTACCAGAGTAAGCTAGTCACCCTATGACTCAACACACCATCAATATGCCAAGACAGCTCATGAAATCTATCTTCTTGCATATCAAATCGTCCTGTCACTAGTGTTGACTAGGGCTCTGATGGAGATTTGAAAATGTGGGTGCGCTCAAGAGTCAAACTCATCCTGTAGCTACTACCATCACCTACCAGCGCTATGATGTGATGGAAAATCCCACATGGATCCCAAAAATAGTCCTGCCCTAGAGTCCCTCTAGTAATCCAAGGCCTCTGCTGACATGTGGCCATGGATGTATCCAATTGCCTAACTTGCTTCATTGAGTACCAGCTCAGTACCTCTTTCCATCCAATCCAAAAGGAGAGATCAAATGTGTAATCCTTTTGAAGGAACAATCCCTCCAAGCTAATGTGGTATCATGCTTAGCTCAGTCCTACTAACCTATCCACCCCCTCGGGTATGTCTATACAACTCGACCTCCCTCAATCCAATGCATAAGGATGGGTTGATAATGCTATAGACCCCGCCAGTGGGCCTCTGAAGTGAATTGTGCTGAAAACCCAACGCCTGACCTCTATGTTGCCCCTCATCAATGGCTAGCCCAAGGGATGGCTGCACATCCTCCTCCATCACGGGCTCGACATGAGCTTCGACTTCTCCTCCATAGAAAACCCAATATGCATGATATGCTCACTAGTCAGTTGTAGGTGATTGTCATCTGGAGACTCTGTCATAGATCTGGAGGCCTCTGTACCTATCGAATCCTTAACAATAGTGGAGCTGACTTCCAACACCTCACCAACTTGTGCTACAATGTTATCACATGAGAACTTGGTCACAACCCTGAATACCTCATAAATGGATGATGGCTCATCAATGGGTGTATGCTTAACTATCACTTTGCCAACCATGGCCCCTTCAACTACTCTTTCATCTTTTTTCTTAATACTTCTCATCATCCCTGCAAAATGCCACTAAATCTCCATTGGTTTGTGCATAACCCTTAGTTAACATAATTCCCAAAAAGAGAGGGTTGCCTGAATGCCATGACCCAATGGTTGGTATGCCCTCAAGTTCCCCCCCCAATAACTCCACATCAATTGCAATCATTTCTGGATTCCTAACTGAGGAATGAATCAACTTCTTCCCCACATCAATCATCATTTGCTGTATCCTCACCACCTCATTCCAGGTGACCACCATGTTGTTTGATTCTAATCTTTCCCACAGGCTGAGCCAAGATTATGGCTCTGATATCACTTTAATGTTCCTAAACAAGAATGTAAGTGATATACAAAGCATGCAAACAATCCAACAATCAGAAAAAAGAAATATACATTAAGCACCCATGGAAACACTGGAAATAGAGAACTATTGAGCCATTTTATTACTTCTCCAGGAGAAAATACAATAGTAAAATAGAATGGTGCACCTAGGCTTGTCTCAATGGACAAGCACGACAAAACCCAGGTGAGAAAATGTTGAACTGAAGGCTGCTACACCTGTTGCACCAAACTGAACTGCCCTACCCCAGAAAACTACTTTGTCTGCTAACTTAGAAGGGCTGGAATCACTGCTTCCTGTGCTCATAAAATTATGAGATTTCAGCTCCTTTTCCCTTGGCCTAAACCCAGAAAAAAGCACAAAGGAATTGACCAAATGTTTACCTCGGAATTTTGGCCCAAATTCCCCTTAGCTCTTCTAGCTACTGGCTGAGTTGGGACCCCTGTTTGACCCCTAATATATGCCCAGAAAATTCTATAAATTTAGGAGTGTGATCCTTGCTCAAAACCCAGAAAAACCTAGAAAGGGTTTCCCTTGGTTCCATCCTTCAAAAATTGACCGTTCACAGCTTGGCCCTCCTTTGCTGTCCCAACTCCAGCAATTCTCCTTAAATGGCCCTCCAAGTGATCTCCTATTTCTCCTGGCCAGCTCCAACTCTATAATTCCTTCCTCCAACTCCCATGTGAGCCTAGTGATGGCTCTTTGTACAGGCCTAGGTAACTATAAATCAGACTACTGGGATGTTGGCTTTGCTAGCTCCAAACTCACAATAAAGGCTGGCCCTTTTCTGCTCTCCCAATCCTCTAACTCTCCCGACAAATTCTTGATCACTGGTAGCTCCAAACTACCCTTGGGTATTCTCCAACTAGCCAAAAATACGCACTCTCGGTTGTCGCTGAATGGTAGTTTTGCAACGCACTCCTGGAACTCCTGAAATACTTATGGAACTGCCTCTCTAGGGTCGGCACAAATGGTCCCCTGAAGTAGAGGTTGAATCTCTCGCTTGAGAGATTCATGGCTAAACAACCGATTGACGCAACTAAATAGCAGAGCGAAGAGTCAAGTAATTTTGATTGCAAGGTGTAAGAATGAATCCAAAATGAGAGTTGCTCCCTCCTTATAACTCATTGGGCCTCCCTAGCCTCACATGGGCCCCTCAATCCACCTATTCAACTTTCTCTCCAAGCTATTTGAATGGGCCAATTCGAACTCCCATGTGGGTGGCCCCCACATTCCACTAGCAACCAAATAAAGTCGAATTGCCTCCTAAGTCCCTAAGTAAAAAATTATGGGTTCTCTTCCTTAGCTAAAATTGTGCAAAATTTACCCGATCGGGTTGTGTGACGTGGAGAAGGAAGGAATTATGGATCGGCGGCGGGCGAAGCAGGCGAATGCAGGCAGGTATCAAGGCATTATTGCCACAGGTGAATGGTGCGGTGGGATGGTAAGTGGAGCAGCTCGGCAGGACGGTGGACAGGACAGGAGGTCAGAGACAAGGTGGAGAAATGATGGCGCAGGGATCGGGAACAGAACACAGTGCCAAAACATAAAAAGGAAAGGCATGCAGAGAAGAAGGTTAACGAAGGAAGGGTGGCGGGCTAAACCGAGAGGGAAGGACCCCAGAGGAAATCGTCTTGGTTGCACAGAGCGGAGCCACAACGCCAAGGAAATGAGCAGTCCTGTAAACCGTGAGGGAGGTGAGCGGAACCGGAGAAGAAGGGAGAATATGGAAGCCGAGGGAAGCGGGAAAGCACAATGCTGGATGCAAAGCAGCAGAATGGAGGATGATCAGGGCAGGAGAGATGGGGACAGAAAGGGTAAGCGGAAGATGGAGGACTGCATGCCACAGGGCATCCCTGTGTATGAAGTCTCGGAAGGGGAGAGTGAGGATATGGTGGAGGGTCGGGAGGAATATGTGCAAGAGGTAAGGAGAAATGTCCGGAACAAACCAGCGACCGGGAATGGCGAAGATGAGGGAGGGAGCCCGTTGAATGGCGTAGGAAGGGGCAGGGGAAGATACAGGAGAGGGCGAGGCCGCAGGGCTAGAGGAGGTCGAAGAGGGCGAGATGTGGCGGCAGGTCGCAGCCGACGAGGACGTCAGTGTAGCCCCAGCCAAGATGAGGAAACTGAGACAGTGACGGGAGAGGGGAACCGACCGACCAGGCAAACCATAGGAAACAGAGTTAGGATTGCAGAGAAGGAGTATAGGGAGAAATCTAATCCAAAAATCAAAAGAATTATTGAGCATTGGGAGGAAGAAGCCATCCAGGCCTAGTCAGAGGATGAGATGGAAGATTGGATGGACCTCCTGCCTGACCCAGGGCACACCAGAGGAAGAATGACGCTTTACAAACAGTCTCTGCATTTGTACTGGGTTATGAAAAGGCTCATGGCTAAAGCCATGGAATAGGTAGCGATGGAGATGGCCGAACTGTCTCAGGGTATCCCGAATTTGAAGAAAGAATTGAAGAACATAGTAATCACTTTGCTTATGCAAGATAAACGGTTGGAGGACCTGCAGCAACAACTTGAGGCAAGTGGGGTGCTGGTCAAGAAAGAGAAAAAATAGCAAGAGAATCCAGAGGCCCAGTAATTCAAGGCATGTCCATGATGAATTTAGGAACTGTTATTTTCTGTTTCTGTTTTAGCCATGCATAACTCTTTTGTTTATATATATATGCAGTTGTATGTAGGTAGTAATAGGGATATAGATAAAGTGTATAAGGCATGGAAAGACAAGCTTAAAACATTATATTTTTGGGCAGCTGTGAAAAACTATCGGTGGTCAATAAACCCGGTTTCCCTTCGGGGCGGGTTGAGACCACCCTAACTATGTAATGTTTCCTTTTTGATAATAGAATATGGCACCACTCAGCTTACAAAAAAAATAAAATTGTGAAAAATTGTGTAGCAGCACCCTATTACAAATGTGTTTGAGAAGGAACATGACATAATACTGATAGGGTTAAGTCTATTATATTAATTATTATTAATTTTTTTAATTCACTATTATGGTTAAAAAGATGTCAGACTTGCACTCTCCAAATAAATTTAATTGAATTATTATAATGACACATATCGGAACTAGGGTTTCAACTTTAGTAAGCAACTATGAAAACCTACCACTCTTCTTTAAAACTAGAAAATATGGAACAAAATATAGAGAGGGAAAAAATGACATGTAAGAGAGTATTTTTCACTTGCCTTTGCTTCAATATATTTTTATTGATTTTATTTTTTGCAAACATTCTTCATCTTAAATTGTTAAAAAAAACATAAAATTTTCTCTAAAATAATGGTAAAAAGATTGAAGAAAAAGAAAGATATGACGTAAATATATTAGAGACAATCTGGAAATTTTAAATGACAACCAATATTTATGGAGCTATAGCTCCATTAATGCACGGGGGTAGTATATGCCACTTGTTGGATTTTGTACTTGCTAAAATCCAACGGGTGGCGTACACTACCCCCATGCATTAATGGAGCTATAGCTCCAAAAATATTGATAGCCCTTTTAAACACTGGAGTTGAACAATCAACACACTGAGCAGGGCCTCCTAACAACGAGTAAAATGATTGAAGAAAAGGTCGAGCCACATAAATATGTTATAGACCATCTAGAAGGCATGGGTTGAATGATCAGGACACTAGGAAATCCCTCTTGACGAAATAAGATCAACGCATACAAAAAGGAATGTGTTGTTCTGCACACATACTATCGGATTTCAGGAAGAAAAAAAAAGACATAAATGAAAGATGTAGTCCAACTGTAGTTATCTACGAAAATTTTCAGTGATGTAAGAAATAAGATTTATTAATACCTAACTTATGAAACCTTAAAGAAATTTAGAAACAAAGTAGCAAAACTATGTTATTGATGATTGCATACCCAAATAATAGGCAATCCTCTTGAAATAATTTAGAAGAAATGTAAAAATCATATCTAGTCTAATCGTCACATATATCCTCTTGTTGAAACCTACAAACTAAGAGGCAACTTTCATGTCATTATAGATATTATGAAAAAAAAAAGTATTTAGTTCATCTTTCTCATTCTCTTATTTGGTTCCTCTTTCTCATTTTCTTTTGCTACCATGCAGTTATTTTAGAAAACGTTTCCTTCTCTATGATGCATAGTTGGCACACAATATTTCTGGAGCTATAGCTCCATTAATGCACATGGAAATATATGCCACTCATTGGATTTTGTACTTGCTAAAATCCAATGGGTGGTATATACTGCCCTCGTGCATTAATGGGGCTATAGCTCCAAAAATATTGACAACACAAGTTCACCCTTAAGAACCCTCAAAGTTAGGGAAACTTCTATCTACCACCTACCTAGGGTGCTTGTTCCGCTGGCATCCAAGTGATAAGCGTACAATCATGATCATAGATAGGTGGATTTTACAATTAAAACCAATCATTAAAACCTGGACCTATCAATACTAACTATCATAATCACATCCCATTTATAGGCAACTTTAATAAACGACAAGGTAAAGTTCATACATTCCAATGAGAAGGTGGTGAAAAGCATTTCCTCACTTTATGTTGCAGAGATTGTGATCTTCCCATTCTCAAGACATGGTTTGTGGATGGCTGCAAGAGTTAGACCAAGAGTTTTAAAGGCAACACAAGTCTTCTCAAGGGGCTCGTCATTCAAACCTCAACCTCTTTCCATATTTTCACTACTTTATACTGAATTTATGTTAACCGCTTTGAAGTTCCAGAGAAAAAGGACAAAGCATTTAAACCGAGCTCATCGTCGCATTAGGCTTTATAGCCCTAACCTGGCAATGGTGTTGAGATCATCATCCAAAAAAATTAAAACTAAGGTGAACTATGAAAATTTCATAGATTTTTTTACACATTTTGTTGTACAAACATAACTCATACAAAACCATAAATCATAAATATCACTATCTTACAGTGACATAAAAATTAGTGTCTCTTTTGCAACCCTCAATGTGACGTCATATAATCACGCCTTATATTCCTTTCTACTTTAGTGCTTGGTCTATTTTTTAAATTATTAACTAGTTAAACTTTTTGGAATGGTGATGCAACTTTTTCATTGTTGGTTAGGGTTGGGATTGTATTTTATTAAGAAATCCAAAGTAGTTCTCATTGGTTGAAATCCAACTTTATTTCTTGGAGAAACTTCAAGTTGATTTTAGAAATTCATTTTTAAGAAACTTTTAAGTTAATTTTTGAAATTCATTTTCAACCCTTGAATTTGGAACGCTCTTTGTGATAATAAATTTATAAACTTAAAATTAACAAAATTAATATTAATATTAATATTTCTTTTAAATGTTTTTCCAGTGTCAATAAAAAGGGTTCTTTTTACTTGAGTGACTGGTCTACTCTTCACATTATCAATTGATTAAACTTTTTGGAATGGTCATGCATGACCAAGCCATTGTTGGTTAGGGTCTTTTTTTGGTTGATGTAAGGTTTATTTTTTTTTGTTGATGTAAGAATTCCAAGGTAGTTTTGATTAGTTGACTATTTTACTTAGAAAAAATTCAAATTTATTTTTAATACTTAGATTTGGAATGCTTTTTTGATAATAAATTTATAAAATTAAAATTAATCTATTTTGAAAATTAATATTAATAAATTTAAAATTAACAATTTTTTTTTCCAATTTCAATAAAAAAGAAAAAAGGATATGAAAATGCCAAATGTTAATAAATGAAATGATATTTTCAAGTCCAAGTGTTGATAGGTGTCACATGAGTAGCTATATGCTATGTGAGATCAGCGCAGTGTCCATGTTAGTGTTACAAAGGTATTTCTTGTGTGGAAAATAATGTTGGCAGCAAAGAATGTTTTTCCAATTTGAATAAAAAGGAGGATAGTGATATGAGAATGCCAAGTTTTGACAAGCGGACATCTGTGTCGCATGAGTAGCAACCAAAGACATGTGACAGCTGGGAAGCCGATAGAAAGATGGATGGAATAGCAGAGTCAAACCAAGGGCAAAGGCATATTGGTGTGTAGCGTGGAGAAATATGTAGAAACAAGGAAAATAAGTAGCAATGTTCATTTAATACTATCCAAGGGGTAGTTGAATCCTGGATTTGATATTTATTGGAAACGCCAACCACGTTGAGAGCCTTGGTTCATGCCTTGCATATAAAGGATGATAATACTTCAAATGTAGAATAGTGCTTCCCAACTCCCACTTAGCATTTCAGCGCTGCAATTTCCTCTAGCCCAAACAAGACTGATAGATTCTATGCGATCTATGCATGGTGGGCATATTTCACTCACAAGCATTCGTCAGTGGTAAAAACACTACGTAGTTGTATGCCAGGAAAACCACTTGCATTCCAAAAGTGGATATCTGGTTGCCAAAAAATGGTTTTGGCTGATAGTTTTAGAGCCTAATATCCAATGAAATGCCACCAAGTAATCAGACCAGTGACAGCCATGATATCCATCGGGTAGTCCGGAGTTAATGGTTCCTTACTTTTCAACCCAAATATGCTCTCTCCATTGTTGATCTCATTGGGAGGCCTATCCACCGTTGATCAATCAACATGATATCCTATCGGGCCAGCTTGGGCTTGTTACCTACTCGTGTTACAAGTGTCACCACCTAAGATGGGTTTGTTACCAGCTTGTGTTACGTGTCATGTATGTTGGGCCTGTTATCTTTCTCACATAACTTTATTCATTAGAGAGGGCTAGGACTTTTGTTGTAGGTTGCTCAGTCAACCATGTTTTTCTTATCTAACAACTGAGAGATCACTTGCCACTAGAGTACCTGCTCAAGAAAGCCTCTGTTGATCCACCATTTAAGGAAGATGCATACCATTGCCATTTTATTTTCATAAAGGACCATAAGGTGTATGATGAAGCTGATTTGGATTTAAGATTGCAGTGATTTATGGGAGAAAAGACGCTAACAAACTTTGAAATCATTAAAGGTGCTTTAACTGAGGTGTGCTAGCAAAAGCATGATGAGATCAACAAATTCTTGAAAGTGGAATGCACTCCAATTTTGAGGGGGATTGAGTACCCACCCATTTTTGTTGTGCCTTCGCCCATTGCTCTTGGAACTGTAAGTTTACAAGGTGCACACAATTTGTTAGATGAAATGCTTGAATTAATGTGATTTCCTAGAGCAGCCTTGACATAGCAATCTAGTTGAGCATCTGATGATGTGGAGAATGGGCATCTTAACTATTTTTAAATAAATAGTTAAATACCATAAAACCTTTTTTATTTTAATTAAAAATATAAATTAAAATCATTTATATTTATATGTATTCAAATTATTATCACCCATATTTTTAATATAATTTTATACACTTAAAATAATGTAAAAGCTATGAAGCCATATATCTTTAAAAATGTTCTCCCTAACTATTTTGTTTAAATAGTTGTTTTGTTTAATCTAAAAAATAATTATATTAACAATATTGATTTTATTATTTAAAAAAATTAATGAAGTTGTTTTTTATCTTTAAAAAAAGATGATCAACACTTTGTTTAGTTTTTTATTTAACATAATTTTTTAATAAATTCACTTATTTCTCATTTAAATGATTAAATTAATTATTAAATAATTTTTCCTTATTATTCTTCAATTATGGTTGATATTAAAAAAATATGATTTTTTTACCTTTAAAAATAATCAAAGTTGTTTTTAATCCAAAAAAAAGATGACCCAACTTTGTTAATTTTTTTATTTAACTTTGCATTTTTTAATACTTCATTTATTTTCATTATGAATTAAATAATTAATTTAATATTAAATTTTCCTTATTATATTTTAATTTATATGATATTTTAAATAAATGAATAATAATTCTTTGTTTTAAAATAAATTTAAAAAATTTACTAAGAAAAATTTATATCTTATTAGAATTAATAAATTTAATTAATATAAAATAACAATTAAATCATTATGTAAGTATTGGTATGATCAATTGTTTTATAGATTTATAACACTATTATGTCGTAATGGTAGTAATTCTTTTATTGTGAAATCCATTGTTCATACTTGGTTAGGTAAGAAGTTTTGATATAACTAGATGCAATAGCTTTATGACAAGTAAATCAATAGAATAGAATAGTGTGGTACACTAAATACAATGTGTAAATTTAATATTATATAAATTAGGGCAACAATAGGTTGACCATTATCAAAATCTTATAATTAATATTAATTTTAGGGTTTACAATCTTATTATTTATAGTATTAATTTTAGGGTTTAGAGTGATAATATTTATAATATTAATTTAAGATCTAATATACTAATTTTAGGGTTTATAGTCCTAATATTGGGTTTTACAATGTTAATAATATTAATATTAACCTCAAAATTTAATAATAATTACCAGGCTTATAATAATCATCCTAGGGTTTATATATTAATCACAAGGCTTATAATAATCATCCTAGGATTTATATATTAATCCTAGGGTTTATAATTCTAGGGTTTAATATATTAAATTTAGGGTTTATAAAATTGGGTTTTAGAATATTAGGTTTCTATAATTGTTGGGTTTTATAATGTGAGGGTTTATATATAAATATTACTCTTAAGGTTTATAATATTAATACTACGGGTTTAAAATATTAATTTTAGGGTTTATAATCTTGGAGTTTAATATATTAATCTCAAGGTTTATAATATCGGGTTTTATAGTATTATATATTGAATATAAGAGTTTATAATATTATGGTTTATAATCCTAATATAATCCTAGGGTTTTTAACCCTAATATAATCTTAGGGATTATAATCCTAATATTAAATGTTAATCTTAGGGTTTATAATTTTAGAGTATATAATATTAATATTAGGATTTATAACATTAATCTTAAGGTTTAGTATATTAAAATTATGGTTTAATTCTAGTGTCTAATCCTATGGTTTATAATATTGAGGATTACAATAATAGGATTTAATTTTCAAGTTTATAACATTAATCTTAGGGTTTATGATACTAATCCTAAGGTTTAAAATCCTAGCATTTACAATATTGATCATGAGATTTATAATATTAATCTTAGGATTTATAATCCAGTGGTTTAATATATTAAACTTAGCGTTTAATATATTAATCTTAGGGTTTATAATATTGAGCATTATAATGTTAGGGTTTATAATATTTAGTTTAATGTTAGGGTTTAATATTGTGACAATGTAATGGTACAAAGATTTATCCAACATTGAATTGTGACAAACATTCTCTCAATGTGGAAATCTTATTGCAATATTACATTACATTGCAATTTATTCAATGTCACATTATGACTGTTACACAGTAATTTGTCACCGTTGGTCACCGTCCCTGTTACCCTTGTTTTCGTACGTTGGAGGACACATTTATGGACCTGTGACCAGTGACACAACTTAAAAGCACTTGCATGGTATTCCCCTGAGTATGAACTTCATATTCCCAGAAGACACCTTTTGCAGATTATCCCTAAAAAGTGCCCTTTTTCCATTAGCGCGGGTTCGCAGTGTCTTACCCGCGTCAATGACTCAGTTCCTTAAAAGGGGGCGCGCCCATTAACGCCCTGTCATAGAGCAAAGGCCGCGCCACCTAAATTTGGTTATGATTTTTAGCCAGCGCGCACTGAAGTGTTTTTTCCTCTTTGTTCATAGAGTTCTCTGAAGGAAAAATCCTCATGGAAGTGGTTGAGTGTCATCTTTTTATCTATGACAACTAAGTTCAGTGGCTATTCAGGGATAATGCTAATCTTCAATAGGTGTCCTGATACAATGCATACTCCTTCCTCCTCCATCTATAAATGACTGTCCCCCTGCATTAAACCAACTAGTTTTGCTAGAGCTATTGTGAGTGCTGAAGTAATGCTGGAGTGATAGTGAGAATTGTGAAGTATAGAGGGGTTATGCTGCCAAAATATTGAGAGAGAAGAGGTCACTTTGCAAGGCGTATTTAGCTGCTTGCCCAATCAGAGGAGGTTCAACGTCAGAACCTTTGGTTGTAATCTTTCTCTGTTTTTACTCATTAATAGACGACTATCATTATGGTTCCACTCATGTGTTATTATCATGGCAATTGAGTTATATCTTTTCTGACCGATATATAATTGCATATACTGGATTTTATGCTTGTGCTTGTATCGTTCTTTGCATGTGCAGGTGTCCATTCACGAATATTGTGAGGATTGTGACCAGCCGGAGCAAAGGAACGGGAGCGGCGATTCTTCTACAACTACTAGCGTTGGAATCCAGGTAGACCATCATGATCGATCTCTGATTTATGTAATTAGGAACCTGCGTGTTAGCGTTGTGTGATTGTTGCTAGACCCATGTTGGGCTAGTGGGATCGCCTCTATCCGTAGAGGGGATTTACCAGTTCAACAATTTGGCGACTCCATTGGGGAGAAGCTTGTTGTTTGTTTTTGTGTTGTTTGATTTGTAAACTGTAGATGGAGCCTGAAGCACAGCCAGATAGCCTTCGAAACACTACTGCTATGCAGTAGTGAAGTAGATCAACGCCACTTCAGTCAATCTCTGGTTTAGTTTACAAACTGAACAATTTCAACCTTGCCTTGCATGTCAATTTTTCTCTTGTTTATTGGCTTGAATAGCTTTCTGGGCTGAATTTCTTGCTGTTTATTACTTGCTGGCCTTTTTTAGATACTGTAAACCAAGCCTGGGACTACTTGTTTGTTTTTTGCCTGGCAAACTTGATTAGCGCGGTTTTTCTTCTGACAGTCGTGCTGGTTGGCGCCTGTTGCTATCAGACAACCCGCGCCAACCTCTTTATATCTCGAGTTGCAGTCTGACAGTCGTGCCAGACTTGTTAATTTTCTCAATTACCTTGTTTGTCAGCCTCCTGAGCTTGGATCTGTGTCTTTTTTCTTCTTTTACACCTCCTGGAAGTTTGTTGGACTGTTATGTGACTGGTTGTTCTTTTCATCCTTCAGTTGTCCGCCTTTTTCTATCGATTTTATATCTTGGCCCTAGTGGCTTTGCATGTCGAGCCTTCTGTCGGATTTATGGTTTGCTGATCCAGTCGATTTATTGGTTGTTTCCCACATTCCTCTGGTAGCTGTACAAGTTTTGCATTATATGCTGCAAGTAACTCACTTTTAGCTTGTTTATTTCTTGCCTGACTTCATTGGAACTTAGATTACATGGTTCTTTGAAGGTCTTGGTGTTTTCTTTGCGTGAATAGGTCATTTTTCATGTTTCAGAATTGGTTCTAGATTCTTTGAGTGAATTACCTGTTTAGTGTATATCTCTTGAAATCTGTTTGAGTGCATCATACTATTTTCAAAGAAAAGAAAAACAAAAAGATTTTTTGCTTTTTAATAATTAGCATTTTGTGTTAATTTTTGCTTTTAAAAAAGAAAAAGAAAAAGATTTTCATTTCTTGTTATTAGCTGCATTAGAATCTTTGTGATCGTTTTGTTTGTATAAAACTCTCAACTCTCCCGTAGATAGAGTTCATTCAATGAAACGATACAATTTTCGCATATAGTTGCATTTAGGAGATTTCAAGAGACCACATACGGTAGGACCGAAAACTGAAACTTAATTAAAGATAAACCGTAAAATGAATTCAATGAACCTAACAACGCATTGAAACATAACGCTCACATTCTAGAGGTCTAGGTTAGAGACGTGTTCCGGTGTCTTTAAACCTGGTAGTTTATCATTGAGTGGTTGGGTGATTCCTCCACGGTGAAACAGTAGGTGCCAGTACGGATTGTGCTCCCACGTACCGTCGAGTATATATTGGGAGACCCCTATAGGCTTGCAACCTTTGATCAATAGGAAGCCGAGTCTGCTGCCCTACAAGCCGTAATGCATTGAACACAGCATTTGGGAAGATTGACTGCAGTACGGGAAGTCCTTGGTGTTCATCTGATCGCCAAGGTGTATAAGCAGTTTTACGGATTGTTTGGCAAACCTTTTACCTAGTTTTCCAAAGTAGTCACTTTTGATCCTTTTCAGACTCTCTAAAAGAAAAGGTGTAAGTGAGC
>APFE030517940.1:0-23550 GCA_000404065.3 Pinus taeda | reverse complement strand
AGACAAATCACATTGATGTTCAGTATCACTTTGTGAGGGATATGATAGAAGACAAAAAGGTGTTGCTGGTAAAGGTGGACACTTTTAAGAATATTGCAGATGCATTGACAAAATCTGTGAACTCTGAGAAGTTCTCTTTGTGTAGAGAAATAATGGGTGTTATAGGGTTGGATAAATGACTAAGCTCTCTTGTGGTCCCTGTGGAAAGAAAACAAGAAGTGGGAGAATGTTGGGTTGTGTTATATTCTTTCCACGACTAGCACCGCTAGTTAACCGAGGGGTTAGAGGGGGGACGGAGCCCCCCCTTTGTTGCGTCGATTATGCAGCGGGGGAGCCACAAGGGGTTTGAGGGGGGTGGTTAGCCCCCCTCTATAGCATCCAGAGCAGTGTTCCGGGGAATGTTTTTTTTGGACCCTATATTAGGTGGGCAAACCTACCTATGGTTTTGTGCATGGTTTTCGCACATGGTTTTGGGCGCGATGGTTTTCGGTCCATGGAATTGGATGCTTCGACACATATATATGTATTGTAACATTGAAAAGAACATAATGAAAAATCAATCTAGTAGTCCCGGTTTTGGGATCTAGGGGGAAATCTCTATGTATATTTGTTTTATGTGTTATGCTCTTACTATTGTTTATTTTATGTTATCAGAATTCGTATGCAGGTAATTTCTGTACGGGGTTAAAACCTACGTTGTAGCTGGACTGATCCACATTGTACACAATCTCTAATGAAGTGATATCGAATATCAATGTGTTTCGACCTATCATGAAACACCAAATTCTCAGAGAGCTTTATGCAACTCTGATTATCACAATAGACATTGGTTGCCTCCATCCTTTGCCTGAACAAGCTTAATAGCAGCTTCTGAAGCCATATAGCTTTGCACGTAGTTGTGTTGACTACCATATACTTTTCTTCTGCAGAGCTTAGTGCTACTAACTTTTTCTTCCTACTACACCAAGAAATCATCCTTGATCCAACACTGACACAGTACTTAGAGGTATTTTTCGTGTCCACTGAATTACCTGCCCAATCTACATCTGTGTACCCACAAAGTCTAACGTCATCCTCTTGAGTATATCTCAATTCATACCCGACTATGCTATGAACATACCTCAGAATATGCCTCACTGCTTCCCAATGTACCGTCTTCGGCTCTACCATGAACTGACTAGGGGTATTGACCGAGACCCAATAAGCTACTAACTTTTTCTTCCTGCTACACCAAGAAATCATCCTTGATCGAACACTGAAGCAGTACTTGGAGGTATTTTACGTGTCCACTGAATTACCTGCCCAATCTACATCTGTGTACCCACAAAGTCTAACGTCATCCTCTCGAGTATATCTCAATTCATACCCGACTATGCTACGAACATACCTCAGAATATGCCTCACTACTTCCCAATGTACCGTCTTCGGCTCTACCATGAACTGACTAGGGGTATTGACAGAGACCCAATAAGCTGTCTATACAAGGTGGGATCGACATCTTTGTCATCGATGCATCTATCTTCTTCCAGTTGGTGATCATGGGTGTAGACTTGGGTCGACAATTCTGCATCCTAAACCTCTTCAGAATGTTTGTAGCGTATCTTCCTTGCCCAAGGAATATCACCCCATCCTTCTGCCACTCTTCCAATCCTAGGAAGTAGCGCATCAACCCCAAATCCTTCATGTCAAATTTTGCTGCCAGATTTCTCTTGCAATTTTCTATGAGCCCCAACGATTCTGTCAAAAAGAGATCATCAACATACAAAACTAGAATGAGTGGCTCACCCTCTACCATCAAATAGTAAAGGTTGGGATCTGCGTCATTCTTGACAAATCCCATCTGCTGCAAGTAGCTTTCAATCCTACCATACCTTGCCTTGGGAGCCTGTTTGAGCTCGTATTGAGCTTTCTTCAATCTACACATGAGTGTGCCTCTCATGAGCCTCAAAGCCCACTGGTTGTTCTATGTACACTTCTTCCTCTATCATCCCGTTCAAGAAGGTTGTCTTGACGTCCATCTGGTGAATCTGCCATCTCATCTGAGGTGCTAGAGATATAACTGACCGGATAGAAGTATATCTGGCAACTGGGGCAAAAGTCTCTTCATAAAATATCCCTTCTTTTTTTGCATACCCCTTTTCCACAAACCTAGTCTTGTACTTTTCCACACTGCCATCTATCGTATATTTGATCTTATAGATCCATCTAGAACCTACAATTGATATGTCTTCCGGCCTTGGCACTACCTCCCAAACATCATTCGTCATGATAGAACTATACTCTTCTACCATGGCATTAACCCACACCTGATGTTTTGCGGCCTCCTGAAAGTTGGAAGGTTCTGCAACCTGAGCCACCAATGCTTGGTACCTGTTAGGATGTCTACATTGTCTTTTGCTCGTCCTAGGAGTTCCAATAAACTCCTCTGCATCTCTCAATTTCTGACGAACCTCTCTACTGGCTCGACCACTAGTCGTGGGAGGTTCTGCTAGCTCTTCCTCATCCTGTGTCTGCTGCTTCATCTGCTGAGAACTCCCTGGAATTACTACACCTAAGGAAATACTAGTACTGGTCATAGTACTTGATCCTTGTGTCTGTCCTCCTTCCTGTCCCACTAGCTACCCCTGTTGTTGGACTAAAGGAGCTTCTGTTGAATGATTATGATCACCTGGAGGCATCTCACAAGATCTCCTGAAAGCTCAATCCTCCATGAACTTCACGTCTCACCTTACTACAATCTTCCTATTGTTAGGAATTTAGATTCTATATGCCTTTGAAGTTTCACTGTACCCAATGAAGAACCCTTTCTTTGTAGTCTAATCCAGTTTGGTCATTTTATTATCTAACATGTGGCAATAAGCAATGCTGCCAAAAATTCTGAATTGGCCTACTTCTAGCTTTTTCCCTGTGATGACTCCTCTAGGTGTTTTCTTCCCCAATGCTTTATGAGGAGTCTTGTTTTGAATGTATACTACAATGTTACATGCTTCTGCCAATAGAAATCTTGGTAAACCCTGGTCATATAACATGGCCTTTGCAGCTCCAACAATGGTTCTGTTTTTTCGCTCCGCTACACCATTCTATTGTGGATTATATGGAGTTGTCCATTCCCTCTTGATACTTTCCTTCATATAGAAATCTGTGAAGTCCTTATCAATTTATTCTCCACCATTATCTGAGCGAAACAAATTGATCTTCTTCCCTGTCATATTCTCTACGAGAGCTTTAAATTCCCTGAAATGATCGAAGACCTCATCCTTGGTATTCAAGAAGTAGATCTAGGTTTTCCTGGAATGATCATCAATAAAGGCGACGAAATATTCGACACCGCTGAGAGCTCTAGTGGACATCAAGCCGCAAATATCTGAATGTATGAGTCCTAACACGCCATTAGCTCTGTTATCACTTCTTGGAAATGTTTCCTTAGTATACCTCCCAGGTACACATCTTATGCACACATCATTGTGTTCCGTGCCAAGTTCTGGAACCCCTGTTACGGTTTCTCTGAGCATCCCGAGTGCTCCATGGTGTAGATGTCCCATTCTCTAATGCCATAACTCATTCTGCTCCTTCCCACTGCTACTGTCATTAGATATTAGTGCCATTGGAGAATCGATTTGTAACTGGTACAATCTGTTACTCCAAACTCCAATATGTCTTATCTTTTTCCAGCTCAGGTGTCTGACATACAACTTTTTCCCTATGACGTGAGTATCATACCCCTTATCCTATAACTTAGATACTGAAATCAGGTTCATACCAAATCCTAGCACATGCAACACATTTGTAGCGTTGGTGCTTGTTCCTGACTCCCTCTGGAAATCTATGGTACCTCTCCGTACTGGAGTACATTTCATTTTGTTTCCCATAGTAATTTGGAAGTCCATTTGCTCCTCTTTGCAACTACAAAAATATTCTCTAAACCCTTTGCGTCCATCTAGAGATCTGCTCAACAAGAAAATCTGAGCTGCTCCCTTTGCCTTTGGAATCACTTGGTCTAGAAGAATCAAATTTTTTTGTCCCTGTCACAGAAAAATCGGTCTTCTTGAAGTAACTCGGCCTCCTAGAAAAAGGGTTGCGCTACCCCTTGGGAATTTCAACCTGCTGCCCACAATGAGTAGCAAAATTCCTTATTTTCACTTCTGAGCTCTCCGACTGATCAATTATGCTTGATACCATGTGAAATTTTATCTATTGCAACTACTCAAAATTTAATTATGCATTTTATTTGCTACGACAAATAACGAATAAAATCACAACTACAATTTTCACCATAAAAATACTACAGAAAATAAAATACTAGAAACTGAGAAATTCTAGCACACACAATAATTTCAACATAGTTATTTTTGGACAATTTTCTCTAGAAAAACCCAACTTGGGAAAACCGGTGCAGCAGATGAGGGTTTTATTATTAATTTTTAGCAACAATTCTGAGTACAATAATTTAGATGCCCAACTGGAAATCTAATCTAACGAAAACACTGGCAAAAATATCGTGAGAATGTTCTCTCACCCCACAATGATTTTCTTCCTCCGAAATCGATTCCCCACCCTTTGCACTGAGCTCCCAACGTCGCCCTCTGCGTAGAGCTTACGTTAGCCCTCTGAAGATTTTGGCCTTCCTTCCTTTGCCTCTTCCGGGAAATAGAAATCTTCTTCCTAGAATGCTACTGCTCTCCTATTCCACTTGCTACTCACCCTCTAGCTCTATCTTCTCTATTGAGCTACTACTACTGAGAAAATCAAACTGCTTGGGCAACTTAGTATCTGCACTGGATGATCTCTCCATCACCACATTGACTTCCTCTTGTAATCCACTGTTGGAGCACCAGCAACCAATATTAAAACTTAATCAATGGCTAGGATCATCTATGGATCGATCCGTGTGAGTTTTTAGATGATTCTCACCTTATCACAATTAATAGTGATTAATTAACCATATTCCCTAAGTTTAGACTTAAGAAATATTTAAAAATCGGTTAATAATCTAATTGAGACACTTCTAGGTGGAATTCCATAAACGATTTCTGGGTTTTGGAGATCTCCTATATTCTAGCCTCTCCACAAAATTTCAAGGCTAGAACACATCTAATGCTACAAAAAATAACACTTTTCCTCCGTCTCTGAGATCCTCAACTCAAGTGGCCACGCAGTCTATGTCGCAAGTATTCCTCCAACCTGTGCGCTGATATTGTCTAGGGTGGGTATGAGTGCATACCCCTCAAAACTACCAACTTCCCATCTGGGCCAATGAACTCCATCTCCAACTTCTTCCAGTTTGTGCTAACTCATCCCAAGGAATACAACCACTGAAACCTTATCACTACATTGGTGTTCAAAATGTCCACAACAAAAAAGTGATTTGTCATTGAGTAGCTCCCCATAGTCACCATCATACTGGGAACATACCTCATGCACTGCATAATCCTATCACCAAGCACCAAAACTGAGAATCCCTCAAAAGTCTCTGTATGAATGCCTCCCCTCTCCACCAACTGTGCATCAATGAAAATGTGGTTAGTCCCATTGTCCACCAACACTGTACTCTCTAGCCTTGTACAGTCCCCCGGATCTGAAATGTCAAATACTTCAGGAGTCCTCGAAGTGAAGCAATAACTCCTCCTATGGGTAAAAATGCCCCTCCAGCAGGCAGGGGTGGTGGGTCACCTCCACTTGTGCCCTTAGGTCCACTACCTCCTGTGTTTGGATCCAGATCCATCTCCTCCTCCTCAGCCTCACTGTCAGAAAATATTTCTATGTAGTGGGCCTTGCCCTTGGCCCCAGGTGTCCATGGCTCTTGACATGTAAAACACAACTTCCTCCTCCTGAGGTCCCCCCTAGTCTCATCATCCAGTTGTGCTCTCCCTATCCACTCCTATGGAGGCCTTGTGTCCTTCCCCTTCTATGAGAAAGTGGGCCTAGTGGGCACAAGTTCTCTCGTCTTCAGAACAACGTCTAGCATGTCCTGGCCTCTACTGATGGCGTCCTTTAGTGAAACCGGATGATATACACACACCCATCCCCTCAGTGGCTTGGAAAACCCCTCTATTGTTGAATTTTTTAAGTGTACTTAGATAGAAACTCTCCATGCACTTTATCTGATTTATTCCTACCTACTTGTTCTGTTACTTAACAAGTTATTTACAATGTAAATACTGAAAATAAACACTAGTGCACGCTCAACATCTTATAGATCAATAACTGAAAGAAACAGAAAAAATCACACCATATGACACCATTATTTTTGGACCAATGTCCCCGGAAAAACCCAATGTGGGAAAACCGATGCAGCTATTTGAGGGTTTTCTTATTAAGCAATATCAGAGTACAATCTAAGTGTCGAAACTGGCCTACCCAGCAGAGAATTTCCTTGGCATTCATACCTCTCAGTTTGAGACAAATCTCTTGGCTGAAACCTCGGATAAGCCTTCTCGCAGCTCCTCGACACCAATCTGCCCCAGAAACCCCAGCGTCTGCCCTCTCTGGATTGCGTCAGCCTCTCTTTGCCCAGCGCTGGCCCTACATTACCTCGAATGGATCTGCGTCAGCCTTTTGGCCCTCTAGGTCAGCAACACTGACCTCTCTGAGGCTTTGCGTAGCTCCCAACTGCCTCTGCGTGGCCCTGCGTGAGCCCTGGCTGGCTCTGTGTCACTCTCCCCGGCTACTATGCTGCTCTCCCGACACTATCTCTGCCTCTCTGTCTCTCTATACTCAATGCCCCTCAGCTGAAGCTCCTGATCACTAATTCTATCTCTCTTAGCAAACCCCGCTCTAGAGAATAGAATCACTGATCACTCTGGTGTTCTCTCTAAGTGACCCTCAAGCCTCCTCTTATACTTTTCATGTTGACATATCAATGGCCGAGATTAAGTCCCTAATCAACGGCTAAGATTAGATTTGGCTTGATCCAGGTCTTTTGGACCATTCTAACACAATTTCATATTAATACACATTAATATTTTATTTTCCCTAAGTTTAGACGTAGGGACTCCATTAAAAATATTAATTATTTTAATATCTCCTAAACTCTTTAGAATCTGCCCCAACCCTTTCTAGGTATTGGAGATCTTCTGTGCCCCAACCTCTCCACCAAATTTCGTGGCTAGAGCACATCCGATGATACCCCAAATCAACACTCCCTCTTAGCGAGGACTGTGCTCAAGCAATACTCCTCACTAAGTATTACTCTGATCATCCGGCATCAGTCCCTGCGCTGATGCTAGGCCTGCTACCCACCATCCTCTGCACTGTTGTATCTTGTACTGCTGCCCATGGTTCTACCACTGCCACTTCTGCATCCGTACGACAACTCCCTCTGCATCCGTGCTGCTACTGGTCCTTTCTCCCAACACTGCATTTGCACCTGCACCTCCTCTCATCATGTTACATCGTGGTGCCTACTTCTACACTGCAACTCAGTTACTTAGAAGTAAGTAGTTGATCTCCCAAATGACCTCTCTGTTGGGCTAGAGACACCCACTGATGCTAAAGCTCCCTCTGTGTTGACAAGTGCTCCCTCTATGACCTCTGCACTGCTGTAAAAACTCCCTGCATCTCGCGTCGTTGCACACCTCTCTGTGCCATCCTGCACTGGTGCAACACTCCTGTGCCTCTCGCACTGCTGCAGCCTGTTAGCCTCGCGTTGTCTCGGGACTCCTGCACTGTAGCTCTCTCTGTCACTCCACCCACATCATCTCTACCCGACTCAGGTAGTCCTACTACTCTTCGGGGCTCCCGTAGCAAGGTCTAATCCAAGAGGCTAGGTAACTCGAGGATCCTACCCCTCATCGCCTGTAATCCGTCTGACTACATCTCGATGTCTCCCCACTTCCACTCAAGTGGTGCATGTGCACTCATGGCACAATCACCGTTTTTCAAAACTTCCTTCTCTACCCTTGTTAGCATTGCCTTAGTCTCGAAAGACTCTCCCTTACTCTTCTTCCTTGGACACTAGGTCGCATAATGACCCAGCTCCCCACAATGGAAGCCCTTGATCTTGGAGAGATCCTTCTTCTGATTTTCCTGCTTTCCCTCAGATGCTACGTCAACATATTCCTCCTCCTGCTTAACTTTGATCCCCTTGCTTCTACTACCTGTCTTCGGCTGCCGTCTGATCTCTTCTTGGCGAAGAGCAACCCACATCTCATCCCAAGGTGGAAGTGTCCCTTTGCCCAGTATACTCTGGACAAATACCTCTCAGTCTTTTGAGACTGCATTCATGGCCATCGTCACCATCAATTCCTGATTCGGCGTGGCTTCTATAGTAGTCAACTGATCTCGAATCTCATTCAGTCCTTTGAGAAAGGTGTCAATCGGTTCTCCCTTCTTCATCTGATACGATCTCAATTGATTCTCTAGTAACATTCTTCTTTGTACAGAAGTATGTTGGTACAATTTCTTGAGGGCCTCCCACATCTCATATGTCGTTTCCTTCTCGGCAATGTGTGGTACTACATGGTCCTTGACCCCATCAAGGATGATGCTCTTAGCCCTCGCCATTGCCTCCTCATACTTGTTTTTTTCATTGGGGTTGACTGGGATAGCTATAACCTTCAAGGCGAAGTTCTTGACACGAAATCTGTCAAGTACGGATAAGATTTTGGCCTTCAAGACTGCAAAGTTCGATGCTCAGTGCAGTCTATCCTGGTCTCTTACTCTGGTAGTGCCATGATGCTCCTCTACTTCCCTCTTGGAAGTTCTCTATTCGACTCCTCTGAGTCTCTACTTCCCATCTAGAAATTCTCTTCTAGGCTCCCTCTCAGTCCCGATTTCCCTCCTGGAAATCCTCCTACTGCTATTGAGATGCCCCTACTCTGATTGTCTTGTGCTAGAAACCCACCGTAGCAACTCCCTCCTCTTGGCCTTGCTCTATCAGGTACTGTTCTGACTACAGTATCTCACCAACTCCACTCTGCAATATTCCCACAGCCTTTTAAACCCCAACAACCTGAAGGTGAGAGCTCCTAGGCTCTGCGCAATCCCGGCACCAACAACCTAGCCTCCTCAGCCAACTGCGTCAGCCCTCCCAGCTTCTGAGTGGCTCTGTGTGAGGCTCCCTTTGCCTTCCTTAGCCTCTGCGCTGCCTCTTCCTATCTCACCCTTGATGACGAAGGCACTGCGTCACCCTTCCCTTGTTGCTGCTTTGCTAGAAACAGCTTCTGTCACCTAGAGACAACTGTTTTCTGTTGCTATTGCTTCACTCGGCTGATGTCCTCAGTCCTCCTGTGATATGCAATCACGCTCGGATACCATGTTGAAGTTTCTAAGTCTACTTAGTTAGAAACCCTCCATGCACTTTATCTGATTTATTCCTACCTACTTGTTCTGTTACTGAACAAGTTATTTACAATGTAAACACTAAAAATAAACATTAATGCATGCATAGCATATTACAGATCAACAACTGAAAGAAATAGAAACAATCACACCATATGACACCATTATTTTTGGACCAATGTCCCCAAAAAAACCCAATGTGGTAAAACCGGTGCAACTATCTGAGGATTTTCTTATTAAGCAATATTAGAGTACAATCTGGGTGCCGAAACTGGCCTACCCAACATAGAATTTCCTTGGCAGTAATACCTCTCAGTTTGAGACAAATCTCCTGGTTGAAACCCCAGATAATCCTTTCGGCAGCTCCTCAGCACCAATCTGCCCCAGAAACCCCAGCGTCTACCTTCTCTGGACTGTGTCAGCCTCTCTCTGCCTAGCGCTGGCCCTGCATCAACCCAGATGGGTCTGCATCAGCCTTCTGGCCCTTTGCGTCAGCAACGCTGGCCTCTTTAAGGCTCTATGCAACTCCTGGCTACCTCTGTGTGAGCCCTGGCTGGCTTTGCGTCACTCTCCCCAACTACTGCGCTGCTCTCCCGGCACTATCTCTACCTCTCTGTCTCTCTGTACTTAATGCCCCTCAGCTGCAACTCCTGATCATTAATTCTATCTCTCTTGGCAAACCCCACTCTAGAGAATAGAATGACTGATCACTCTGGTGTTTTCTCCAAGTGACCCTCAAGCCTCCTCTTATACTTTTCACGTTGACATATCAACGGCTGAGATTAAGTCCCTAATCAATGGCTAAGATTAGATCTGGTTTGATACATGTCTTTTGGACCATTTTAACACAATTTCATATTAATACACATTAATATTTTATTTTCCCTAAGTTTAGACTTAGGGACTCCATAAAAAATATTAATTATTTTAATATCTCCTGAACTGTTTAGAATCTTCCCAAACCCTTTTTGGGTATTGGAGATCTCATGTGCCCCAACCTCTCCACCAAATTTTGTGGCTGGAGCACATCCAATGCTACCCCAAATCAACATCTATGAAGAGCATGATCAATCTGGCCTCTGAGATGTTAGAGATCATCACTGCTAGCCTCTGAAACTCAGCTATAAAAGCCTCTGCGTTGCTAGTCTGCTTCAGGTTTGCTAGCTCCCTGAAGTGCAACTCTGGATCTTTCCGGTCAAATCTCTCTATTGATCGATTAGTGAACTCAGTGTAAGAAGTAATGGAAGCATGCCCAAGTGTGACTAACCCATGGTACCACCACTCCTGTGTGTCTCCCTCTAGATGGAGCGTGGAAAATATGATGGCGTCTGTCTCCCTCATTGGGTTCAGGGTAAGATATATGCCTAGCTTATGAACCCAAGCCCTCGCTGAACTCCTATATGACCCATCATATCTAGCCAAGATCACCTTCCCGGCCACTCTCTGGTTATCGCAATTCTGATTTTGTTGCCCTCCTCGGAATGAAGGTCCATCTCCTCGATATTTTCTCCTTCACATGGAAAAAATCTGCAAAGAACAGGGTCCTCCTAATCCTTGGGTCCAAGGCCTCATACTCATCAATCCCATCAGTGAATGATCTAATCAACTCCGTGAAAGCATCAACCCCTCTCTCATGATTTGGCTCCTTCGTGAAGCATGGCATAGTGGGTCTGGGGTTTTAGCCATACGTGGTAGGTGGTTAGAGAATGTGCTTGACTCCTCTCTCCTATGCGTGAGCCCCTTCTCCATCATTGTTTCCTTCCCCTCCGCCTTGAGGTCCACCTTGCATATTTTGCATTTGTAGAGCCATCATCTACCTCATCATCTCCATCATTCGTTGGTTCGTTCTGGCCAACTCCTCTAGTAGTGGGTCATGGCCACCCTATCTAGGCTAATCCTCACCATTGTCCCCCATATAATATCAGGTGTTCTCAAAATCCGTATCTCAGAGTTGCTTCGACTCACCCTCTCCACCACAACCTCTCCCTCTACCTTTGCCTCTGCCTCTAGGACGATAAACTTCTCCCCCAAATGGTCCAGTCATGACATGCTCCTAAGCCCATAGCTAGCCAAGAACATGCTCTAATACCACTGTAATACTCTAACTAGAAAATTTACAATGAAATACCAAAGCATGCACTAGCTACAACACAACCATAACATGAAAAATTTGAACACAATGCATGCAGTAACAAATTAGAACTCCATAGGGCAGAAATAGTGAATCTAACCCATTTTATTAATAATCATGGGGAATCTGAGTACAAGTGGAGATGGAAAGTGTGCACATGGGATTGCTATAGTAAAAAAGCAAATACCCAGGTGAAAATGACTAAAAGACTCCACCTAAAATAGCTCCTCCAAGTTGTGCGTTCAACCCAAAAATTTCTACATCTACTATTGTAGGTGAACTGAGGTTTGTAAAACAGTGCGAAACACGCATATAGATTTCAATGAATGAATTGAATTGATGAGAAAAATGAAGCTCAATAATAATACAGAGATATCTACAGTAATAGAAACATCAAGTTTCTATTAGGAAATAGAAACAACCAGTTTCATCTAAGAAACTGCTAAAAATATAAAAATAGCAATAGCTAATAAGAATGAGCATTAAACACTAAATAGTATTATTCTAATACCCTCCCTTAATGCTCAATCTATTTACAACACCAATAGACCCTCTGAATTTTACAAACTTATCAGGACCAAGAGCCTTGGTGAAGATGTCTGCGGGCTACTCCATTGTGGGAACATATCGCATCTGAACAGATCCGTCTTCAACAAGCTGGCGAATGTAGTGGCAACGGGTTTCCACATTCTTTGTTCGTTCATGAAAGACTGGATTCTTGGCAAGTTTGAGCACTCCCTGATTATCACAAAACAAGGGAGTAGGACCTGTCTGGGAAACATGCATATCCGCAAGCATACGTCGAAGCCAAACTGCCTCACAAGATGCCTTAACTGCTCCCCAATACTCTGCTTCTATTGAGGAGAGAGCCACTGCCTGCTGCTTCTTACTAGTCCAGGTGACAGCACCGGATCCTAGACTAAACACATACCCAATTGTAGAATTACGGTCATCAACCGAACTGGCCCAGTCAGAATCTATGTAACCACTAAATATAGGATCAGAACTTCAAGTGTATAGGAGTCCATAATCAGGAGTGCCACGCACATATCGTAGCACACGCTTTGTTGCTATCCAATGATTAGCCTTAGGAGCTGACATGAAGCAGGAAATGTAGCTCACTGCAAAACTGATGTTAGGTCTAGTGGCAATAAGGTAGATGAGGCTGCCCACTAATTGCCTGAATAAAGTTTCATCCACAAGGGGGGAGGATGACTGAGCTGAAAGTTTGAGCCCTGGTTCCATAGAAGTCGTGGCCGGTTTGCAATCCTGCATTCTGAACCTGTCCACAAGATTTTTGGCATACTTGGACTGAGAGAGAAAGATGTTGTTCTCAGTCTGTCAAACTTCAACCCCCAGACAGTAATGAAGAAGTCCCAAGTCTGTCATATCAAAGGTGCTGCATAAGCCTTGTTTGATCCCATGGATCAAATGTGCAGAGCTGCCAGTAATGATAAGGTCATCCACATAGACAACAACAAACAAAATATCATCACCAGTATGCTTGATATACAGGTTTGCATCAGATGGGCTCTGCTGAGAGCCATGATCTGTCAGGTACTGATCAATTTTCATGTACCAAGCCCGAGGAGCTTGTTTCAATCCATAGATTGCTTTAGCTAATCTACACACTTTCTGTTCTTGACCGACAACCTTGAACCCTGGAGGCTGCGTCATGTATACTTCTTCCTGTAAGTCACCATTTAGGAAAGCACTCTTTACATCCATCTGATGAACTTTCCAATTAACTGAGCTGCTAGTGGCAAGGACAAGCCGATGGTACTCATCTTGGCTGTAGGAGCAAAAGTCTCCTCATAGTCGATGCCTTCCTTCTGTGAGAACCCTCGAGCCACAAGACGAGCTTTATAATTGTCTAGGGTTCCATCGACTTTGTATTTCACTTTATACACCCATTTGCAGTTGATGGGCTTTTTCCCTACAGGAAGATCAAAAAGGGTCCACGTGTGATTCTTCTAAAGACTCTGGAATTTAGCTTCCATAGCCTGTTCCCACTCAGATGTACCCTTAGCCTCTGAATAGGTTTGAGGCTCAAAAATACTGTGTAGGTTAGCCATAAGAGCAAAATTTACTGTAGACTGTTGTTTGCTTTTATGTCTAGAAGTTCTACCTTCAAGGAGCTCATCATCTCGGAGATCACCAATGGTTTTAGCCCACCATTTATGCCGAAGAGTAGAGGAACCAATATCAGGAGGGGGTGGAGAAGACTCAAGAACAATAGGGGCAGCAAGAGGAGGGTTATTTTCCGGAGGAAGCTCAGGTAGTGTATTATCAAACACTGATGCTGCATCATCCCTCTCATCAGGTGGACCTACCGGAAGAACACTGTGACGCTGATCCTCAGAACGCTGCTCAGAAGGAGAAGACTAAAAGAATCCTCTGTCTTCATCAAATACGACATCCCGACTGAAGCTAAGAGGACCAGTGGCTATATCTATCAGTCTATAGGCCTTGTGATGATCATTGTACCCTGTCATCATGAGTTTAGTTTCTGGCTTTTGGAATCCAACTTAGAGCGCTTAGCAGCTGGAATCCAAACATATGCAACTGAGCCAAATACTTTGAGGTGACTGATCTTAGGCTTACGGCCAGACCAAACCTCTTCGGGAGTCTTCTCCTTAACAGCCTGAGTGGGTGATCGGTTAAGAAGATAAACAACAGTAAATACTGCTTCAGCCCAGAATTTGTTCAGAACACTCCTGTGTTGTAACATGGAACGAGCCATTTCAACAACCGTGCGGTTGCAGCATTCGACAACACTGTTTTGTTAAGTAGTGTAGGGTGTAGTTAACTGGTGTTTGATGCCATGAGTATCACAGAAGTTGGAAAAAGTAGAAGAACAAAATTCCCCCTTGTTATCTATCCTAAGAGTCATGATATTACAGCCAAACTCTTTTTCAACTAAGGTTTTAAACTTCTGAAAGGTACTAAATGCATTAGATTTATATTTTAGAAAATACACCCACATCTTTCTACTGAAATCATCTACAATAAACAAAAAATATTTGCAAGCAGTGATAGAAGATGCATTCATAAGACCACAAATATCAGCATGAATTAACTGGAGTACCTTAGATGCGCACCAAGATTCTCCATCCTTGAATGAAGACCGATGTTGCTTGCCAGCTTGACAGGCGCCGCATACGCCCAACTGCTGAGTCTGAATATCAGGTAACCCTGACACAAGTCCCTCCCGAGAGAGCTGAGAGAAATACTGCATGTTTAGATGCTCATATCATTGATGCCACAGAGTGCTGATGGGAGAAACACGCGCTGCTAGAGCCACTTCTGGATAATCACTAGTGTCAAGAAGCATGTATAGACCATGATCTCCTAGGCCAACAACAACTATAAGACTAGTCTCCCTGTCGATAATGGAGCACTTGTGCGCACTGAACACTACATCAAGCTAAGGAGAGTTCCTCATAATCTGGCTGACAGACAACAGGTTAATTTCCATACCAGGAACATAGTACACATTCAAGAAGATGAGTGTGCGCCCACCAGACTGGATCTGAACGGTACCTCTGCCAACCACTGTGTACTTTTCACCTCCGCCAAATACCACGGAATCACTGAAAGGTGAGAAGTCAATAAACCAATCACGCCTGTGAGAGAAATGGCATGACGCACCAGAGTTAATGTACCAAGCAGAAGACGGGACATGATCTGAAGACTTTTTAGCCATAAAGGCGTAAAAGGCAGATTTTGTCTGCTCGGAATGTTCTGCAACATTTGTTCTCTGATGGGGCCCTCCCTGTTTCTTCTGTTCAGAAGCAATCCTCTGTCGGCAATCTTTCTTCATGTGGCCGAACTTGTGACAGTAATTACACTGCACACTTTTCTTCCTAGTAGGATCAAAAGGCTGAGAAGAACCTTTCTGCTGAAAGGATTGAGAGGACTGATATTTGGCAGCAAAAGCATTTTTCGAGGACACTGATGAAGCACCACTACCAAACTGTTGTTTCCAACGATCCTGCTGCAGGAGTTTGGTGCATAACTCTGGAAACTTCAGATCAACATTTGTGGTGGTAATGTTGAGTGTTTCTATGAAGTGTTCATAAGATTTCGGTAGACTTTTCAGAGTGATGACTACCATATCTTCTTCTTCCATGGTCCGACCAATGGCTTCGAGCTGATCTCGAATGTCTTTAATCCTGTTAAGATGTTCCTGTAAAGATATATGTTCGTCCATCATGATGGAGAATAGCTGATTCTTGAGAAAGAAGGCTCTGCTCTTGTCGGATGTCTCGTGCAATTCCTTAAGGTGTTGCCAAATTTCAGCAGTTGTTTTGCCTGAAGGATTCTACGGTAACTGATCATCAGTGACAGAAAGTTTGACAAGCATAACAGCCTCACGATTTCAATCATCAAACTTATCTTGATTGGTACCAGTTGTACCAGGACGAAGCTCTTTGGCCAAAACAAGCTGGTCAAGACGCCTATATTCAAAAATGGTCAACATTCTCTGTTTCCAGATGTTATAATTGGTGCCATTAAAGCGTTGACTGCCTTCCAACATCAGATTGGTTAGTGAAGCCATCTGCACTTTTCCCAAGACACAGAAAATACCAAAGAAATTTGGCACAAATTTTAATGCAGATGCTGGCTCATCTGGACAAAATCTGACAGGTGCTAGAAACAAAATTCAAATCCACCGACTCGAAAATCGAGGCACGAAAAACGATGCACCCAGAAAATTCTGACGACTACCCATTTGAGATATCACAAGACTCACATTAAATCTATAATAGGAAAAAATTTCGACAAAAAAAGACGGTAAAATACCTTGGTCGAAAAAAAAATGAGGCACAAGAAAAAAATCATGTGACCTTCATTTGTGACTTTCAAATGAAGGCGGAAGGACCATTGTGGTGACAGTATCACTGCAGCATGTCGCTTCTCCTCGGCCTTATGTACACTCGTTCCCTGATAAATTCTTATAACATGCAGACAGCAACACCCACGAAACAAAAATCACGCAGACAACAGCACCCACGTAGCAAATTTGTAACACGCTGTAGCAACAACACCCACGTAGCAAATCACACCCTCAACAAAAAAACCGCACGGCGCTTCAATGAAAACGGTGCATGGAGTAACGATCCAATGCCTATGGGAATATTAGACTAAGTAGATAAATGCGCAGAATAGACGAAACCGAGAAGGAAAACTTCTTTGGACCCGATCTTCATCTAGGTATGCAGCCGCAAATGAAGCAATGTCGTTGCAAAGCGAAAGGATATGTCTCGTAGGAGAGAAAATAGTCCTGACTATTGATTCGCTTCAGAAAACCCTCAACATTGCAATTGCATCACACGACCTCAGCAATTTCGCGCTCACCTTCAAACTGTCTGCCACGGAAAGCAAAAGTGAACTGTGGAAAACCTCTTGTTTTCCTTCTTGAATTCCGAACAATCTCTCTTGTAATTCTCATATTACTGACAACCATAGCATTGGATCTTCAACATATATTTCTTCTTCGTAATCTGAGGACCAAATTTTCCAAACTTTCTTTTTCTCTTAGCCATCACAGAAAATGCTTAAACTTATTCACCTGGTCCCACATCACTTTTTGCCTTCAACCCGGTTTATTCAATCTTACACAATGACCAAAGTTCACTGAAAGGGGTGGCTTCCTTCTTTCCATAGATGCTTGAAACAAAGTTGCCCCATTCCTCTGGTAGTGCATTGAGCACAACTGTGGTCATCTCTTTATCAGACATTATTTCCCCCAACTCTTGTAGTATGTTTTGTATTTATGACACCCTCATAAAGTATGAGACTATTCCTTATTCCTTTGATATCTTCATCTTGTTTAGCTCAGTTCTTAAAGATATGACTTCTCCAGCGATGCTTACGGAGAAAAATTTTACTAACTTCTCGTCAATTTCTTTTAATGTCTCCAACTTTGCAACATAAGATATGAGGGGATCCTTGATGGATTCTATAAGGATCCTTTGAGCCCTTATTTCCATTTTCATATACTTGGCTAGAGCTTGAGCTTCTTCCTTTGGAGGTTTAGTGATTGAACCCTTAACATGTCCAACGACTTCATTTTCTATGAGGATCAAATATGTCCTCTTTTTCCATGCAAGGAAGTTTGATGACCCAAACAATTTGTTGCTCTCCTTGCAAAATGAAGTCATTTTAACAGATTCAAACATATATATATAAATACTTACTTGTGAAGATACTCCTTGATGAAAATATCTTCAACTTGATGCCTTCTTGATTTTGATGATGATGTTGATAATAGAAGATGTCTTCCTTCAAAAGTGATCCTTGGCTCAAAGAGAGGGAGATCACCTTGATTCCTTGATGATGATGACAACACCTCTTCTTGCTTCTTCGGATGAAAGTGTATAATGTGATGGCCTTCCCAAGGTACTTCAAATATAGGGTCTTTCTTGGGATATCAGGTCCTTGAGGTCTTCTTTCCTTTGTGATGAAGATTGTAAACTTTCCAAGAATGAGTCAAATGAATAACCCGTCTTTGATTGAGCTAGGATTTTGAGGTTGCTCCTAATGTTTCCTGGATGATCTTCTTGTGCTTCGGCCCTTTAGTACACTTCTTTAAGCTGCCTTTCCTTGATGTAGTCACCTTAGCCCTGATACCATGTTGAGAAATCGAAGGCAACTAGATAGGTGATTTCTCTTACTTTGATAACTGCTTGTGATGAATTTTTACTTAAACTTAATTAGCTTCTTCTTTCACTTGATTATGTTTAGTGTTCTTTTCATCAAACAACTACCAAACCATAAAGAACAATAAGACAAGAGGACACAAGATATAGGCGATCAACCAGGACCAAAACCTCTCCAACTGAGAGGAAAACCCACAAGAATTATTCTCTTCTTATAGACTTTCAATTGACGAATTCCAAGACCTATGACCCTTGACCAAAACCCCTCCAACACCAAGTCAAACTTTTCTTTGATGAGTGTTCCTTTCAGCGACTTCATCCTCAACAACTTCTACAATTTTGATCCCCATCAAATTCTTTTGCAACTTTGACCTCCCAGCAGATTCTTCTGCAACTTTGGCCCAACAGTTTCTTCTGGAACTTCAACCCAGCGGTTTCTTTTGGAAATTTGACCCAGCAATTTCTTCCCAACACTTTGACTTTCCCAACAACACTTCGACTTTCCTAGTAGCACTTCGACTTACTCAACAACACTTCGACTTGCACAGTAACTATAGAAACCCTAACACAAGAGAGAGAGAGAGGCCCAAAAACTTCAATCTTTCTCTTCTTCTTCTTTTTCGTCCTTTTCCACCTTCTATCTTGAGGAGATCAATATTGCTTGAGTGTGTGTCCAAATGAGGTTGAGTTTCTCCTTATATATAGGCTTTTGAGGGGTACAAATTGCTATCTTTAGGCCAACTTATCCCTTCATGTAGGCCGACTTGTTGCTACTTGTTTGACAAGGTCTTGGAGGGTCTTTGACTCTATTTTTGACTCAAATAAATTTTCTTTACAATATGTAACATGCCCAAAAAGGTCTTCTATACATGACAATGACTCAATTGACTTGTAGACTCAATAACAAGCCCTAAAAGCACTCAATGAGTGCTTGACCTAAAAATAAATTTCTCTTGAGCATGAAACCCATGCCTCATGAATAATAATAATACATTTATTTTCTCTTGACATCAAATATATAAAATCATGATTACATATGTCATTATGAAGACCGAACCTAGTTACCTATTTCAACAATTCTTACCTCCTAGAATTACCCAATTTTGGTGCTACGCCCTCTTCCACTGGTTCCGCGTCCCCCAGAAATTATTGTTGTTGATTAGCCTCAATTGCCTCCACAAATGATTGTACAAACTCCCTGCAAGTTCTCCCAAAAGATAAGAGTGAAATTCCTCCTCAACTCCAACACAAACCAAACTAGAATCTGCCCCACGAATTCTGCCCAACAAAGCCCCTACGCAGGCCCTAGAAATGAGGAATTGGTTCTCACTGAAGCAACAATCTCTAGCCCTGTAACTCTCCACAAAATCCGGTTCACCCTCAAGGTATTTTCTCGTAAATTCTCTGGTCAGAATTCCCCTTGAAGACACCTCAACTCAATGGAACAAGTTTTGTCATTGCATCCTCCTGGAAGCTAGCATTGGCTGAAACAATAGCTGAAAAGACCCACGAACTCCAACAATATCCTCTCCACTAAGCTCTAAAATTCTCTCCTAGGGTGGAACTCTAAGTCCACCGAAAGAGAGTTGGGAATTTCTCCTTGGAAAACCCTATGCTCAATGCACCAGTTGACTTGGCTAAAAAACTCAAGCAAACTATAAAGCTAGATGCATAAACAAAGGACCCCAAAAATGAGTTTGCTCTTGCCTATTTTAGTTGCTTCCCTTTCTCACCTTGTGGTCCCCACTAGCTCGAATCCCCTAGTGCATTTTTTCCCTTGTGGGTTGAATTTCCTCCATGGGGTTTGAATTCCCTTTTGTGTCCCCCAATCCACCAACGCTTTAATTTACCAAATTATCCTAAAGTTGGCTCCCTTTTCCATTAGCAAAAATTAGTTCCAAGTCTCCTAACCCATTCTCCTTAGTCCAATCACCAGAAATATTTATTAGATAACAAAACTGCAAAATTGGGAATTTACATTAGTCAATTTATTTGTTGGGGATATGATATTGAACATGATGGAGTTTATAAAGGATGTTCTCTTAGGAAAAATGTCAAAGAATGATGTACTAGCATTAATAGTAGATCCAAAGGAATCTTGGATCTTGTGCATTCTGATGTTTGTGGGCCTATGCTTGAAAAATCCCTGGGTGGTCATTTGTACTATGTCAATTTCATTGGTGATTACTCTCGTAAAACATGGATTTATTTCTTGAAATACAAGGATAAAGTATTTGAGAAGTTTCAGGAATTCAAGGCACAAGTTGAAAATGTTATAGGAAGAAGGATCAAGAATTTAAGGTCTGACAATGAAGGACAGTATGTATCCAAGGAATTGATTGCTTTCTGTAGAGATGTTGGAATTAAGAGTGAGTTGATACTTCCCTAGTATCCTCAACAAAATGAAATTGTTGAAAGGAAGAATAGGACTATTATGGAAGTTACCAAGGCCATGCTTCATGATCAAGAGTTGTCGATGTTTCTTTGGGGAGAAGCTTCAATGACAATTATTTATGTTCAAAATAGATGTCCACACCGAATCTTGGACTACAAGACTCCTAAAGAAGTCTTCACAGGTGAGATATCAAATGTTGAATAATTAAGAAGATTTGGTCACCCTGTTTATGTCCATGTGCCCAAGGAGAAAAGCACAAAGTTGGAACCTTCCGGAAAGAAGGGTGCTTTTGTTGGCTATAGTGAAAATTCAAAGGCCTTCAAGGTCTATGTACCAGGTCAACGATCTATTGAAACTTGTAGGGATGTTATTTTTGATGAAGATGTTGCTTCTGGTGTTAATTTTCAAATTGTTCTATGTTGTTTCAATTACTTTAGTCCAATTCATTTCTTCATTTAACAATACATTCAATTATTAGCAATGTATTCAACCTTAAACTGTAACTGAAGATAGAACAATATATGCAATGACAAAGAAGACAATGAAACAACCATAAAAGACAGCAGATTGGTCCAAGACCAGGGAAAAACCCTACAAGGGGGAAAACCCTTTCAAATCTTCTTCTTTATTAGATCATCATAAAATGTTTCAGCGGAGAGTAAAATGAGCCCAATACATAAACTTGCAGCAAATATTTACAGAACAGAAGCAGACTACAGAACTACTGAACATCAGAGACAAACCCTTTATCCATCAAAGTACTGAAGCCAACTAAAGGCAATTTTCAAACCCTAGATCAAAACCCTGGACACTCCCAGCAAGGCAGACTGCAAGCGACATAAACTTCTTGGTTGCTCCCTAGGCCTCTAGAGTCTAAGTGCGATTGAATGTATCTGACCTAGACGTTCCCTAAGAGACTGTATGCGTGTGACTAGGGACAAACACACACAAAACTGCTCCAAACCCCCAGTTGCTCCCTTCCCACTACTAAGTGAGGGACTGGTACTACCCAGTCACACCCTTAACCTCACTGTGCAAGCGACTGGGGATCAAACACTGTTTGATTTGCTTCAAAAACCCTAGATGCTCCCTTCAGGCTTCTGTGGGAATGGCTGAGACCTCTCAATCGCACCCTTGACCACTCTGTGCATGAGACCAGGGCCGAGAATGCTTAGTTACAAGCCAGTGATTGAGAAACAAAAACCCTAGATTCATGTGTGCTTCAACCTTGTAGTTTCAGACCCATTGAGCGAACTTCCTTCGTAAGACCTATGCGAACCAAGACAATAGAAGAGAGTAGAAGATGGCTTGATCAATGTGTCCAAATGAGCTTGAAGTCTCTTCTATTTATAGGCTTCCATGAGGGTCCACTTGATGTTGAGGAAGACCTATCCAATTGTACATGTGCTTAGGGTCGACCTATTCCAATATACATGAGTGGATAAGATAAATTCAAAAACCAGCTTCTTCTTGTCCAAATAGAGTGATCTTTAGGTCGATTTTGGTCCTCTCAGAAAGAGGAATCTATGGCAATTATTATCTTCATCATATGAACTGTCCAAAGTGCAAATTGACCGCAGTTGCATAATTTTAACACTCCCTCTCAACTAGGGAGAATTCCACTTGTCAATGCAATAACATCATGCAGAAACCTTTTTTGCTCAACTCTATCTGCTGAAACATTCTCGAATCTAAAAGAAGAATCGGGGAGCATTAGCTTCCACCCATACCAAGCAATAGGATAACCAATCATACAGGCGAGCACATCGTCAACCTTGGAATCTCATCAAGATCACATTCTCAACCCGGAATCTCAAAAGGGGGGCAAGTCTCAACCCAATTCTATTGCCTACCAATCTTCCCATTATGAAAATTTCTAACACGAAATTCTACTGCAATAATTGATTTATTTCTCCTACTTATTTTCCACAATAAGTTATTTACAACACCCTTCAATAAACATCAAAGTAAATTCTACTGCAGTTGTCACATAATAGCATAGAAAAAAGAACAATGAAATACAAACACAAGAATAAATTACATCAACACAATTATTTTTGGACAATAGTCCCTGGAAAAACCCAATGCGGGAAAACCAATGCAACAGATGAGGGTTTATTTATTATTCTTCACCAACAATCTCTTTAAAAGGAATGATTTGTAGAACATAGAGAAACCTCTGAGAAAAACACTTGAGATAATTTTCCTCCACCCTTTGGAGAAATTCTGACACCCAAGAGACCCTCCAACCTCCATTGCATCATCTCTATGTCATCTCTGCGTGAGGACTGTGTCCCTTGCTGCGCTGCCTCTCTGAGTTGTCCCTCTATGTTGTCCCTCTGATGCACTATGTCCCCTCCTCCTCAATCATCAACTAATGTCGATACCCTCCTCTTCCTTCACCTTGCAACTCTCCCTCTGAAAGCAAACTCTTACACCTTGAGAATCGATTTCCCTCAGGTTACTGAGTATTTGCCTGGTGTGTCTCCAAATGACTCTCAGGTCTTCGTATATTTTTCATGTTGAGATATCAATGGTCATGATCTAATCTCTAATCAACGACTAAGATTAAAATAGACTGATCCTCATCTCTTAGAAGCTTCTCACCCATATTTTGATTAATACCCATTAATATTTTAATTTTCCTAAGTTTAGACTTAGGAACCCCATTAAAAATATTAATTATTTTAATAAAATACAATCTAGGTGGAACTTCACCAAACAATTTCTGGGTCTTGGAGATCTCATGTGTTCTAGCCCCTCCACGAAATTTCAAAGCTAGAGCACATCTGATGCTACCCAAAAATCAACACCCTCTCTTAGTGAGGAATGTGCTCTAGCAATACTTCCCCGTAAAAGTATCACACTGATCCACGGCATTGGTCCTCTGCACTGTTGATGCTCGGCCTGTTGCCCCTCATCCACTGCACTGCTACAACCTGCACTATTGCCCATGACATTGCCACTGTCATTGCTGCATCTGTACTGCAACTCCCTCTTAAGAACCGCACTATCCATTTCTACTACTGAAATGGACTTTCAATCATCCCCATCTTCTCCCTGAAATAAACAAACTTTGT
>APFE030517920.1:39511-51178 GCA_000404065.3 Pinus taeda | reverse complement strand
TATTGGAGGGTCTGTGTCGATGCTTGTCTAGCAACCCAATCTCATTATGTGCAATTTGATTATCGATTTTAAGCCATGGACTATTTCCCTCTTTGAGGGTTTTAACCATGTCAAGGATACTGTTGTATTGACCTGTGATTTGTTTCTGAGCAATGTCGTTTGGTGTTCTATCTAAGGAACTTACCTTGTAAATTCCTACATTGTATTAGATAAATTTGAGTCCTGCATTCGTTGGTGGTCCAAATCTAAAGTCGGTACATCTACATCTGACTGCCATTTCCTAGATCTAATATTTATAATTTATTTCGGGCCGAGAGGACTACTCTATAGTGTTAGGAGCCACTGTTCTAGTAAGGAACCCCTTTCGTTTCACACGAAAAGGATTTTGGTAGCCCTAGCTACATCATTTTTAAGATGTGGAGGTATATGGTCTTTATTTATAGTTCTATCTATTCATCTCTTTGTTTATTTTGTTTTATTTAGATCTCTGTTTTTTATTACCAGATCTATACCTTTCATTTTTGCATATGCTCTTTACTCTGCGACTTTGTGTGATCTGGGCCAATCAAAAACAGAAAGGAAGGATTTTTCTCATGCGTATGCTCTTTTCTGCCATGCATTAGTGTGATCTCAGAAAAACAAAAACGTTGAGGAAAATATTTAGTTTCTAGCTAAAGCTAACTTCAAGCCATAAGGTTTGTTTTTTCTTTTGTATGTCCGTATTGATTTTTGTGGTTTTTGTTTTGCAAGCAAAAAAAAGATATTTTTCAAGTAAGCATGCACCCCAAAGCTTGAGTGACTAAGAAAACAAAAAATCCATTCCCCTTTTCCAAAAATGACTAACCTTTTAGACTAGCTCACTTGGTCCAAAGTTACTTTATGAGAATAAAGGTCTCGAGTTCAAGCCTTTCTTTTTGTTGAGTTACATTTTCAAGAAACACATGGAACTTATGTTTTAAAGTTACTTTATGTAAAAGTGTTCTCACCCATTATAAAAAGTGAGTCACTTATAATTCTAAAGTCTCTGTATCTGCTATTTAAGTTACAATTTACTGGGTGGCTCATAAAGTACCATTGTAAAAGTGACTTTCAGCTATTTATAAAAGTGAGTCACATAAATTTTTTTAAAGTGAGCTAATTAGATTAAGTTTGGAAAGGGGATGGATTTTTTTATCATTCATTTACACACATTCACACACTTCGTCGGCATCTTCAACAACGTTTCTTCAAAAAGCCATAACTTCTTCATCTAGAAACCATTTTTTTAATAGCCTCAAGCCAAGAAACCAAACCTCAAGATGAAAATAAGGTAGCCAAATGGGAAAATAGGCAAGATCAAGCATGTGGGTTCATAGGGATGTCTATTTCTCCAAACCTTAGATTCCATATCGCGGAGCTTGATACTCCTAATGAAGCAATGAAACAAATCACTAAAGTTTTTGGAATTAAAAATGAAAATAGAGCCCATCAACTCGAAAATGAGTTTCTTACATTGGACCACAATGATTTTTCTTCCATTGAAGATTTTTTGTCCAAGTTCAAGACCCTTAGACTTCTCCTGGAAGGTGTTAATATTAAGAAAGAATATGGTAGCCTTATCTATTTCATTCTTACTAAGTTGGGACTAGCCTACTCTGTGTCTGTTTCCACCTTCCATTCTGCTAGAGAAGCCTTTATTTCTCAAGGAAAAGACTACAAGTACCCCTCTTTTGATGCCTTTTGTGATTCTTTAATAAGAGAACAAGAAAGCTCTTATATCATGGTCTTCTTAGTCTTTGAAACTCTTCTAAGAAAGTCTTAGCCACCCAACAACCACCAAATTCAAAGAATCCTAAGAAGCAGTATCCTAAAAAGAATGGTCCTAAACCAAACAAGGGTCCTAAGCAATTTCAGTCTCAAAATGAAAAATCATTTCAACAAAATGATAAGGAAAATAAAAGCAAAGGGAATAAGACGGATAGACATTGCCACTTTTTTAATCGAGATGGTGACTTAGAATCCAAATGCTTTAAGAAGATGGAAGCTTTGGAAGCAGCAATGAAGAAGCATAGCATCCATGTGGAGCACTCTTCAACTTCAACTTCATCTTCAGGAATAGCATTTTCTGCATGTGGTTGTCAAGCATCTCAGTCTGTTTATGCACTAAATGTATCTTCTTCTTCTCATTCTCATAAGTGGCTCATTGATTCTAGAGATTATTATCGCATTTCTAAAAACAAAGCCATGTTTTCTTATTTAAATGATTGTAACGCCAAAAATATATATTTTGGTGATGATAGATCTCTTAGTGTTGTAGGGACTGAACTGTTCATCTAGACAATGGTCAATTTAATGACTTATTGTATGTTCCAACCTTATCCTGCAACCTTCTATCTGTATATCAGATAACTCATTCAGGTGAAGGTAATATCATTGAATTTTCACCTCACGATGTCGTAATTAAGGACCTAAGAGATCCTAAATAGATTTTAGCTATTGGCATTGCTGATGATTCTACAAGGTTGTACAAGTTTAACAACTTTTGGTTATCAAATCTTCCCTCGATATTTTTTGCTCATAATGATGAAGTGAGAAAACTTTGGCATGAGTGATTTGGTCACTTAAACTATCGCTCCCTTCAAAATCTATGCAAAGAAAATATGGTGACAGGTCTTCTAATGGTATCTTGCAGAGATGGTGTTTGTTCCAGATGTGTACTCAGAAAACATAATCAGCATAGTTTTGAACAATATGCCTCTTGGCATGCCTTAGCCCCTTTACAACTTGTGCATAGTGATTTATGTGGTCCACTTCTAGTTGTTTCATTCTCTAGCTACACGTATTTCCTAACTTTCATTGATTATTTCTCCAGACACACTTGGGTATACTTCTTAAAACTCAATATTGAAGTGTTTAACATGTTCTTGGCCTTTAAGGCCTTTGTTGAAAAATAATTTGGACATCAAATTCTTAAGCTAAGATCTAATAATGGCGGAGAATATGTTAACAACAAATTCATCAACTTTTTCACTGAGAATGGAATTCAAATGCAACATATTGTTCCATATACTCCACAATAAAATGGTGTAGCTAAAAGGAAGAATCACACCTTAAAGGAAATGGATAATTGTATGCTTCAATCTAAAGGACTTAGTCTTAATTTTTGGGCAGAAGCAATAACTGTGAAAATTACAAAATAAATCACCCTCCTACTATGATTTTAAAGAATATCACTCCAGAAGAAGCATGGAGCTTAATTAAACCAAATGTAAGTCACTTTCGTGCTTTTGGAAGTGAAGCATGGGCCCATATTCCAGTTGAGAAACATAAAGCTTTAGAACCTTAGAGCCAAAAATTTATTTTTGTTGGATATTCAGACGATGTCAAAGGATATAGACTTATTCCACTTAAGCCCAAAAATGTTATCATTAGAAGAGATGTGAAGTTTGCTAAATATATATTGGCCTACGAGCCTAGCTCACCGGATGTGCCACCTCTCTCTATCCCTTCTACTTCTGAAAATATTTCTTCCTGACATAATGATAGCGAGGATGACAATCCTCCCCCACCTTCTCCGGATCCTCCTTCAGCTCCTCAACTTCCAAAATGGGTCTGTGCTAGTCGCGATGTAGCAGGTTCTCTTGCAAGTGATCCTACAGATCAGTGACGTACACATTCTCAATTCGATAGAGCCTCTTCTTTACTTGCTCAAACTTCAGGGAGTTATGATCCTAACACCTTTGCAGAAGCTTCAGGCCATCCAGATTAAGACATAGTTATGAATGAAGAATATCATTCATTATTGGAAAATGATACATGGGATCTTGTTCCTCTTCCAACGGGACAAAAACTTGTTAGATGCAAATGGGTTTACAAAACCAAGTATGGACCAAATCGAAAAGTTTATAAACATAAATCTCGTCTTGTTGCTAAGGCTTTTTCACAAGTTAAAGGTATTGACTATACTAAAACCTTCTCCCCTGTTGCTAAAATGAACTCCATCTACCTCGTTCTTTCCCTTGCTACCTCTTTCAAATGGGAATTCCATCAGATGGATGTTAAATCTTCCTTCTTGCATGAAGAAATATATATGGAACAACCTAATGGATTTATACAAACAGATTCCAACCTTGTATGTCAGCTTATGAAATCCTTTTATGGTCTCAAGTAAGCCCCTCAGGCTTGGTATGCCAAAATGGATAACTTTCTTTTAGAAGCTGGCTTTTCTAGTTGTCATTCTGATAATACTATCTACAGCAAGAAATTGGGAAAGTCTCTTATCATTCGTGTTCTTTATGTTGATGATCTTATCCTTACTGGTAGTGATCCCAACCTTATAAACCATGTGAATTCCAGCCTTAAACAGAAGTTTGAAATGACAGAGTTAGGACACATGCATTATTTTCTTGGTCATCAAGTCTTGCAATCCAAGGAAGGTATTTTCCTTTCCTAGTCCAAGTATACCTGTGATCTTCTACGCCATTTTCATATGGAAGAATGTCAGCCAACCCATTTTCCCTTTCAGTCTAGAGCCAAACTTTCAGTCACTTGTGACACTACCTTATATCGTCAACTTGGAGGAAAACTTTTGTATCTGACCCATACTCATCTTGACCTTTCCTTTGTTGTTGGCCTTATTCCTCGGTTTATGTAAAACCCACGTGAAATTCATTGGAAAGTAGATAAAATAATACTTCGTTATGTTCGAGGTACAGTTCAGTTCGGGATTCATTACAGTTCAGAAGCATCTCCTCTATTGGTTGGTTTCACTAATTCTGATTGGGCTGGTGATCCTGATGATCGGAAGTCTACTACAAGTTATGTGTTCACACTTGGTTCAGGAGCTATTACATGGGCTTTCAAGAAACAAAGTGTCATTTCCCTTTCTTCAGCAGAAGCAAAGTATCATGGCATCATAGAAGCTAGTAAGGAAGCCCCGTGGCTTCGTCAGATTTTGTAAGAGTTTGGCTTTCAGTAGCATCATCCGACTACACTTTGGTGTGATAATCAAATTTCCATTCAACAATGCAAAGATCCAATCCAACATTAGCAAAGCAAACACATTGAACTGCACATGCACTTCATCAAAAATCTCATTCATGACCATGTTCTTGAAGTGCAATATTTTTCAACAGATGATCAAGTTGCAGACATCTTTACAAAGGCTCTCACAGAGGCGAAGTTTACTAAACTTTGGTTTATGGTTGGAGTTCAGTAAGTTGTCACTAAGGGAGGATAGGCTCTAATGCCTCCTTCCTTCTCCTATTCTGTCATATTTGTACATCCTTCAATCCTATCCCAAGTTGTTCTTAAGGGGGGTTGTTAGGATATTTCGACACATAGGAAATAGTTAAGTATAACTTAGTCTACTGTAGAGTTAGGTAAAGTGTGTTTCTTTACTATGTAATTTTGTAATTTACAATACGACAGTCATGATATGTTCTAGACATGAAGTGATTTTAACGTTCATTCTCTCCTCAGTATTACTGACACTTGATCTGTGGCTTAACACCCAATTGGTCCATGATCTATATTTAAAGAGCATCGAGGGTCATTTGTAGGGTAACCGTTCATGAGAAAATCTTATGTAAATTTTTATTCTTTTATTAATAAATTTCCTGAAGTGGCCACCTTGGCTCAGGCCATGCACTATTTCTCTCTTTAAGGGTTTTAACCATGTCAAGCATATTGGTGTATTGATGTGTGATTTGTTTGTGAGAGGTGTCCTTTGTTGTTTTGGCTAAGGAACTTACCCTGTAAATTCCTACGTCTTTCATTTAGGTATTCATTTTTAAAGTTCTTTTAGTCATAAATTTTTTCCATAATGTCATGCATGAAATATTTTGAAAACTTAAGATTGTTTTGTAGTCATAATCTTTGGTTTTAATTACATGGTTGAAAAATTATAAAGGTTTAAATGTTTTTCTAAGTCGTGATATTTGATTTTTAATGCTATGCTTGAAAAGAGTTGTAAGTATTTTTTCTTAGCACCATGCTTGAAAATTGTTGGAATTTTAAAGTTTTTCAAAGAAGTGATATTTTAAATTTAATGTCATGCTTAAAAATCATTGGAATTTGAAAAAAAAATGGTGATGCAGAATCAACACTTTTTATTTTCGGGTTTTTGTCATGTTTTTTTGGATTTTTGTGCTCGAGTACTCGTTTTAAGGTAATAGTTCTTGTTTGATCGGTAACTATGTTTATAACCTTACCTACCATAAAATGCTTAATTACATTTAAAAAATCAAATAAAAACAAGGTTAAACAAATCTTCATATAATTTATCTTACAATTTTATTATTGTTTTGAGCACTTCTTACAACACATCATGCCATTAAAATATTTTATCTAAATTAAGTAGCAAGAAAAGATATATCGCTTTGTTTACATCTTCTTCGTATCCATTGTTTATGAGTTTATGGTAATATGTTATTTGAGTATAAGCTATTATCACAAATTATTTTTAATTATTTCGTATGAAGTTGATGAAAAACCTAAAAAAATCTAAAAATAATGACATAAGTATGCAGCAAAAAATATGAAGAAATTATCATATGAAATTGTAAATCACTGCAATAACAATCATTATATAATAAGAATAAACCAATTATATCTTAAATAATTTTAAATATTCATAAATAAAAATAATATTCGAATAAATCATAATACTTACCCATTTATTTTATAATTATAGAAAACAAATAAGTTTTTCAACCATTTTAACTTAACATTAAACAAGTATGTAACCTGATTTGTATGGGCATGCACAACTCATACTCATACTCATATATAAGGGTACACTATTACACATTAAGTACACTTTGAGGTTTCTTATTATCAACATTATCATACTTACAACAACCTTTCAGAGACTATCGTTCGTCAATGACAGGAAGGAGCTTATTATCCCTACTACAAAGTAGAGGATATACGTATTTGATGTATCACTGCATTTCGATGATGTTATAGTGTCATCGTTTGTTGACATTACATTGACATGTCATGATGCCATGCCTAGTATAAATACAGTTCGTTGAAGAGATGATCTTAGTTTGAAGAAGGTCGAAGAGGAAGAGGAGTCAAGAAGAAGAATAGAGAACTAGTGTGTTGATGTTGGAATAGCTAATAGGTCAAGGGTCTTAGTCTTGGTATTCATCAATTGGAATCTTGATAGTAAGAATTTATGTGGGTTTTCCTCTCAAAGAGTGAGAAGTTTGGGCCTTGACTCATAACCTACATTCTATGTCTCTTGTCTATTTATGTTCATGCATTAGTAGTTGTTTGATGAAAAAGATAACTAATAACTAAAGCAAAGATAATATCCTATGTTAATGAAGTAAAAACACTCATAAGCAGTTACTAATGAAGAGAAATCACCAAATGCATGATGCCCTAGATTTCTCAATAGTAGGGAAACAATGTTTAGAAGTGCTATAAAGAAGACAAATATATGAGTGTGTAGAAAAAATTAACCTTAGTAACATGTAATTCAAACAGAAAATAGAGTTACACTATTACCCTAAAATATATTGTAAAAGCAATATAAACCATTATACTATCTCAAAAGCACAATCATAAATTAAATGTGATGTCAAGATAAATTCAGCTAGTTCCAATTAAGTATCCTTATAACAATCCAATGATATCCACAGGTTGGAATTGAGTAAGTGTATTGTGTATAACAACAATCTGAGTATTCATAAAAGGGGTCACAAACCGTACAGCCAAGATACGACTAGGGGTCTCACTATTATAACATAAAATTGAAGCTAATCTATACAATGAAGGCGAATTTTTGCCTCATTAAAAATAAGTTTCCAACAAACTCATTGAGAATATATAACCCAGATAAATGCTCAAAATTTTACAACACTCCTGAACCCCCAAAATAATTTTAAAGTGATGATGTAGAGATTTTTCAAAGGCATGTACATTTAGCAAAGTGGGAACCAACATGGAAACATTACAAGTGTGGTGGCAGTCATCAGAAGTGCTAGAATGCCTTTCACGAGGTTAAAAACCAAAATTTGTAAACCAATGGAATGATAAATACCTATAGGCATATAGGAAAAACAACTGGGATTAGTCTAGATAACCATTTCACCAATAGTCACGATTGATAAAAGAAATAAAAAAACAAAATGAAAGAGAAAAACGAAGTAAAGGATGAATATTACCTTTCAAGGATTGAAGGGAAACTAGAATCTTGTGCATCAAATTCTGCCACAACAAGAATAACCTTATAGACATTAAATCTCATAACAACCCCTGAAAGTTAGAATATGTTAATGTAACAAAAACTCTAAAATAGGGGAATTTGTTTCAACTTCCAAAGGGGTTACTTGGTAACTTAATCATAATACTTGTGTATAAGAAAAACAAGTATACTGCTGAAATCCACTAGAGGAAGGGACAAAACCCATGGCATCTTTTAATAAATCCCCCCTAAAGAAAAAAAAAAGATTATTGCAATCAACTCATAACATTTATGAGGAGAAGAAGAAAAGGTCAATCGAGCAAAGTGAAGAGGAAGAGCCATGGAAAACCATACCTGAAACATTTAGACCATGAATCCAAGTGAAAATAATAGAAAACATGCTAGAAAAGGGAAATGTTCTAACTTGGAAGCAACCACAACGAAAATATGAGTAGAATTAGTAAGCATTAAATTTTCAGAGAAATACGTTATATATAGAAAACCCCAACATAAGTGATGCAATGTATTCATAACAGAGAAATATTTGGACATATGCCAAATGGGAGAACACTTGGAAAAAATTGACAACATAATACCTCTAGAGGCCACCAACACTCCTAACGTCTAAGGAACCAAATGAAACAACTCTGCAAGACCATCAAGCTACATTAGCCCTAGGGAAATCAAGTTAGGATTGGGAGGGATCGATCCCTACCATCAATCCACCTATCACTCATCGAAGCCATAGAACAGTGCCAAAGAGTCACATTCTCGTCACATGAAGAAGGTGGACGTGGCACCAAAATACTATGGCAATCTGTTCCTGAGGCATGACTGCATAGGGAAACATTAATAAAGGGTATACATGAAAACATTACATGGAGATATCAATGGTTTAAGTACCACAATCTACTGAAATGATACGTGGGAAATACAAAAGGGGTAACATAGTGGCATGTCATACTTACAAGGTTAAAGACCATAATTGAAATAAGCATTGGATACCATTACTCCCTTTACCCTAGGTCTGAGAGTGATGTTATAGAATAATAAATTAATACCATGTAAATATATATGAAATGAACTAGGTATGTGATGTTAATAGGGAGTCACAACATATGGGAATAATGAAAAATGAAAGGAAATACTTTGGAATTCATTCCTTAGTAACACTTGAAGCATAACAAGAAATAAATATGAGAATTATTTTCTAATATGTTAGTGGTGTTTTCTTTAAACCATGTTCTTCCACAAAATGCCTGATATGATTAAGCATAGTTATGAATGTTCTTCAAAGATAAAGTAAGAGATGTGACAATAAGCTTGCAAGGGAGAGAATGTAGTCTTTTCCATCCAGTTCTGTGCTTGCTACCATGAGATTTGAGCCAATTTTTCAAGGCTACTCTCCAAGCCATTGCCCAGAACTTGATGAGACTTTCGAGGCTATATAACAATTTGTAAGCATTCGAAATTCAAGGGGCCAATGTTTTTGTAAATATTCTTGGTGGTTTTTCAAAATACCACTAGTGGTTTAGGGGAGAGTCTTCAACTTTAAGTTCCTACATATAGACCTCATTTTGTATTTTCAAGGGAAAAATTTTGGGCTATATGGGAAACTCTGACAAAATTTTGTTAGAATTTGTTGAGGGTTTTGAAGCTTTCAAGGAAGGAATTGTGCAACGAGTTTTCTTTTGGTCACAACAGGTTGTATTCTGTTTTCAAGCACAAAACACAACAATCTTGCATTAATATAAAAGGAAGTTACATGTACTTAGTTTTAATGAGCTTCAATGCCCCCAAATTATGTCAAAATGTAGGATCATGACTAAATGCAAGCATGATTGGGTTAATAATATAATACTATCTACTTGGGATCCAATTATAGTATCAATAATTAATATTATAATTATTGGTACTATAATATTATTATAGTACCAATAATTGGCCCTCATTATTAGTGGAATTATCTTAGAATATGTATAAGATAATTCCACTAATAATGAGGGTATATATATATATACCCTCAGTATTAGTGGAATTATCTTATACATATTATAAGATAATTCCAGTAATAATGAGGGAATACCAATCAAAATATAAAATTTCCTAGTACCTGTTTTTTTTAGATAGCAAAAATAACTCGATTTTGAAAAATGGTGATTCAAAATATGCTCTTTTTTTTAGAGCATATTTTTCGCACTTTAATTTTTTTTATGTATCAAGTATGAGCATTTTTTAAAATGCTAGTGATTTTCATGCTGATTTTGAACACTGTTGATGTAACATCAACACATTTTTTTAGAGGGCTTATTTTTGAGACTTTAAATTTAGTGTGAACATTTTTTTTTTGTTAGTGATTTTCATCTTGATTTTGAAAAGTGTTGATGAGCATCAACCATTTTTGTTTATAGGGCTTATTTTTTACACTTTACATTTTCTAATGTATTAAGTGTAGATATTTTTTTTGAATATTGCAGATTTTCATGTCAGTTAAAAAAAATAAAAAAATAAAAACATTAAAAAATCAAATAAAAAAGAAAAGAAAGCACAAAAAACCATAAAAATGTAAAAAGAATAAATCAAAAACACAATTAACTTGTAAAACTAAAAAAATAAAAAATAAAAAATGACATAAAAAATCAAATAAAAAAGAAAGAAAAACACAAAAAACCATAAAAATGTAAAAAGAATAAATCAAAAATCAAATTTAACTTGTAAACTAAAAATTAACGAAACAAATAAATAAATAAAATTGTCAAAAAATACATAAAGAATGAAAATTAAGAAAACAACAAAAATTTTAAGGAAAAACAAATTAACCAAAAAACCTAAACCATTTGATAAAAAAAAGGATTTTTTTTTAATTTAAAATTATAAAAATCTAAAATACATTAAATAATGATAATAATAATTTATGAAAATATGTAAAAAAAAAAAAATTAAATAAAAAAAAATTAATTAAAATAAAATTAAAAAAAAAAAATTAAATAAATCATGCCACCCATCCCTGTGGACTAGCACACCATTACCCTCCTTTCCTCTGCATCCCCACCCTTGCTTGCTCATGCTGCTCCCCTCCCTCTTGTACCACCCAACCCCCCCTTCGTCGCTTCCCACCCACCCGCTCCCTCTCCTCCATCTCCTCGCCACCCGTCCCCCCGTCCCTCGCTCCCTGCTTACCCCATCCCTCCCCGCACACCCAGGGCCTTCCGACCAAGGCAACAGACCGCACTACTGATTCGCGTAGAATAGCTTGCGTCCCGTTTGGCCACCGGACAAGGACCTCGGCGGGGCGGGGAGGGGGTTTGAAAAATTGGGAGGACGAGGTGTATCCGGAGTGAGGAGTTGGGTAGGTGGTGACGGGGAAGAGGTGGCGGGAGCATGAGGGGATTGGCATTGGAAGTCAAGGGAGGAGGATGGGGAAGGGGAGAGAGGGAGGGTGGCAGTGGGGTAGCCCAAAGGGAGGGAGTGGGAGGTGCGGCGGGCGGTGA
>APFE030517920.1:0-38660 GCA_000404065.3 Pinus taeda | reverse complement strand
TATATATTGGAGGGTCTGTGTCGATGCTTGTCTAGCAACCCAATCTCATTATGTGCAATTTAATTATCGATTTTAAATTTGTCGTTATAATGAATCGAGTATGCCCCACAATGTGTTAATTTCATGGTTGGTCTTTATGTTTTCATTACAATGTGTTGACTTCACCCACACTGCATGTCAATTTGATAGTTGATTTTAAAAATTGTTTTGCAGTGTATCAAGTTGTCTTAGGCTAAGATTTTAAAATCGCTACACATTTAGCATTTAAAAAAAAATATTCTTGGTCTAATAACTCTTTTGTTAGGATATTCAACTCATAGGTAATAGTTAAGTATAACTTGGTCTAGTGTAAAGTTAGGTAAAGTGTGTTTCTTTACTATGTACTTTTGTAACTTACAATCTGACAGTCACGATATGTTCTATACATGAAGTGATCCGACAGTTCATTCTCTCCTCAGTATTACCGACACTTGATTCATGGCTTAACACCTGATTGGTCCATCATCTCTATTTAAAGAGCATGGAGGGTCATTTGTAGGGTAACTGTTCATGAGTGAAGCTTGTGCAAATTTTCATTATTTTATTAATAAATTGTCTGAAGGGGCCACGCTAGCTTAAGCCATGGACTATTTCCCTCTTTGAGGGTTTTAACCATGTCAAGAATACTGTTGTATTGACCTGTGATTTGTTTGTGAGCAGTGTCCTTTGGTGTTCTGTCTAAGGAACTTACCCTGTAAATTCCTACATTCGTTGGTGATCCAAATCTAAAGTCGGTACATCTACATCTGACTGCCATTTCCTAGATCTAGTATTTATAATTTCTTTCGGGCTGAGAGGACTACTCTATTGTGTTAGGAGCCACTGTTCTAGTAAGGAACCCCTTTCGTTTCACACGAAAAGGTTTCTGGTAGCCCTAGCTACATCATTTTTAAGATGTGGAGGTATATGGTCTTTATTTATAGTTCTATCTATTCATCTCTTTGTTTATTTTGTTTTATTTAGATCTTTGTTTTTTATTACCAGATATATACCTTTCATTTTTGCATATGCTCTTTACCCTGCGACTCTGTGCGATCTGGGACAATAAAAAACAGAAAGGAAGGATTTTTCTCATGTGTATGCTCTTTTCTGCCACGCATTAGTGTGATCTCAGAAAAACAAAAACATTGAGGAAAATATTTAGTTTCTAGCTAAAGCTAACTTCAAGCCATAAGGTTTGTTTTTTCTTTTGTATGTCCGTATTGATTTTTGTGGTTTTTGTTTTGCAAGCAAAAAAAAAGATATTTTTCAAGTAAGCATGCACCCCAAAGATTGAGTGACTAAGAAAACAAAAAATCCATTCCCCTTTTCCAAAAATGACTAACCTTTTAGACTAGCTCACTTGGTCCAAAGTTACTTTATGAGAATAAAGGTCTCGAGTTCAAGCCTTTCTTTTTGTTGAGTTACATTTTCAAGAAACACATGTAACTTATGTTTTAAAGTTACTTTATGTAAAAGTGTTCTCACCCATTATAAAAAGTGAGTCACTTATAATTCTAAAGTCTCTGTATCTGCTATTTAAGTTACAATTTAGTGGGTGGCTCATAAAGTACCATTGTAAAAGTGGCTTTCAGTTATTTATAAAAGTGAGTCACATAATTTTTTTTAAAGTGAGCTAATTAGATTAAGCTTGGAAAGGGGATGGATTTTTTTTATCATTCATTTCCACACATTCACACACTTCGTCGGCATCTTCAACAACGTTTCTTCAAAAATCCATAACTTCTTCATCCAGAAGCCATTTTTTTTAATCAACCTAATTTTTCGAGATCTTTCCATTGGGACATTTAGTTTCACTATCTACACTTTAAGTTTCTGTTAAAATGTAATGTCCATGCCAAATTATTCTTGACAGCACCAACTACTTCCAATGGTGGTCCTACATTGTGGATTTACTTAGAAGTAAAGGTCTTTACAGAATAGCCTCAAGCCAAGAAACCAAACCTCAAGATGAAAATAGGGTAGCCAAATGGGAAAATGGGCAAGATCAAGCATGTGGTTTGATAGGGATGTCTATTTCTCCAGACCTTAGATTCCATATCGCAGAGCTTGATACTCCTAATGAAGCAATGAAACAACTCACTAAAGTTTTTGGAATTAAAAATGAAAATAGAGCCCATCAACTCGAAAATGAGTTTCTTACATTGGACCACAATGATTTTTCTTCCATTGAATATTTTTTTTCCAAGTTCAAGACCCTTAGACTTCTCCTGGAAGGTGTTAATATTAAGAAAGAAGATGGTAGCCTTATCTATTTCATTCTTACTAAGTTGGGACTAGCCTACTCTGTGTTTGTTTCCACCTTCCATTCTGCTAGAGAAGCCTTTATTTCTCAAGGAAAATACTACAAGTACCCCTCTTTTGATGCCTTTTGTGATTCTTTAATAAGAGAACAAGAAAGCTCTTATATCATGGTCTTCTTAGTCTTTGAAACTCTTCTAAGAAAGCCTTAGCCACCCAACAGCAACCAAATTCAAAGAATCCTAAGAAGCAGTATCCTAAAAAGAATGGTCCTAAAACAAACAAGGGTCCTAAGAAATTTCAGTCTCAAAACGAAAAATCACTTCAACAAAATGATAAGGAAAATAAAAACACAGGGAAGAAGACGGATAGACATTGCCACTTTTGTAATCGAGATGGTGACTTATAATCCAAATGCTTTAAGAAGATGGAAGCTTTGGAAGCAGCAATGAAGAAGGATAGCATCCATTTGGAGCACTCTTCAACTTCAACTACATCTTCAGGAATAGCACTTTTTGCATGTGGTTGTCAAGCATCTCAGTCTGTTTATGCACTAAATGTATCTTCTTCTTCTCATTCTCATGAGTGGCTCATTTATTCTGGAGCTTCTTATCACATTTCCAAAAACAAAGCCATGTTTTCTTATTTAAATGATTGTAACGCCAAAAATATATATGTTGGTGATGATAGATCTCTTAGTGTTGTAGGGACTGGAACTGTTCATCTAGACAATGGTCAATTTAATGACGTATTGTATGTTCCAACCTTATCCTGCAACCTTCTATCTGTATATCAGATAACTCATTCAGGTGAAGGTAAGATCATTGAATTTTCACCTCACGATGTCGTAATTAAGGACCTAAGAGATCCTAAATAGATTTTAGCTATTGTCATTGCTGATGATTCTACAAGGTTGTACAAGTTTAACAACTTTGGGTTATCAAATCTTCCCTCGATATTTTTTGCTCATAATGATGAAGTGAGAAAACTTTGGCATGAGTGATTTGGTCACTTAAACTATCGTTCCCTTCAAAATCTATGCAAAGAAAATATGGTGACAGGTCTTATAATGGTATCTTGCAGAGATGGTGTTTGTTCCAGATGTGTACTCGGAAAACATAATTAGCATAGTTTTGAACAATATGCCTCTTGGCATGCCTTAGCCCCTTTACAACTTGTGCATAGTGATTTATGTGGTCCACTTCTAGTTGTTTCATTCTCTAGCTACAAGTATTTCCTAACTTTCATTGATGATTTCTCCAAACACACTTGGGTATACTTCTTAAAACTCAAGATTGAAGTATTTAAAATTTTCTTGGCCTTTAAGGCCTTTGTTGAAAAATAATTTGGACATCAAATTCTTAAGCTAAGATATAATAATGGCGGAGAATATGTTAACAACAAATTCATCAACTTTTGCACTGAGAATGGAATTCAAATGCAACATATTGTTCCATATACTCCACAACAAAATGGTGTAGCTGAAAGGAAGAATCACACCTTAAAGGAAATGGATAATTGTATGCTTCAATCTAAAGGACTTAGTCTTAATTTTTGGGCAGAAGCAATTAACTGTGAAAATTACAAAATAAATCGCCCTCCTACTATGGTTTTAAAGAATATCACTCCAGAAGAAGCATGGAGCTTAATTAAACCAAATGTAAGTCACTTTCGTGTTTTTGGAAGTGAAGCATGGGCCCATATTCTAGTTGAGAAACATAAAGTTTTCGAACCTTAGAGCCAAAAATGTATTTTTGTTGGGTATTCAAAAGATGTCAAAGGATATAGACTTGTTCCACTTAAGCCCAAAAATGTTATCATTAGAAGAGATGTGAAGATTTCTAAAAATATATTGGCCTACGAGCCTAGTTCACTAGATGTGCCACCTCTCTCTATCCCTTCTACTTCTGAAAATATTTCTTCATCACATGATGATAGCGAGGATGACAATCCTCCCCCACCTTCTCTGGATCCTCCTTCAGCTATCCTCAACTTCCAAAATGGGTTTGTGCTAGTCGCGATGTAGCAGGTTCTCTTGCAAGTGATCTTACAGATGAGTGACGTACACATTCTCAGTTCGATAGAGCCTCTTCTTTACTTGCTCAAACTTCAGGGAATTATGATCCTAACACCTTTGCAGAAGCTTCAGGCCATCCAGATTAAGACACAGTTATGAATGAAGAATATCATTCATTATTGGCAAATGATATATGGGATCTTGTTCCTCTTTCAATGGGACAAAAACTTGTTAGATGCAAATGGGTTTACAAAACCAAGTATGGACCAAATGGAAAAGTTTATAAACATAAAGCTCGTCTTGTTGCTAATGGATTTTCACAAGTTAAAGGCATTGACTATACTAAAACCTTCTCCCCTGTTGCTAAAATGAACTCTATCTACCTCGTTCTTTCCCTTGCTACCTCTTTCAAATGGGAAGTCCATGAGATGGATGTTAAATCTGCCTTCTTGCATGAAGAAATATATATGGAACAACCTATTGGATTTATACAAACAGACTCCAACCTTGTATGTCTGCTTAAGAAATCCCTTTATGGTCTCAAGTAAGCCCCTCAGGCTTGGTATGCCAAAATGGATAACTTTCTTTTAGAAGCTGGCTTTTCTAGTTGTCATTCTGATAATACTATCTACAGCAAGAAAGTGGGAAAGTCTCTTATCATTCGTTTTCTTTATGTTGATGATCTTATCCTTACTGGTAGTGATCCCAACCTTATAAACCATGTGAATTCCAGCCTTAAACAGAAGTTTGAAATGACAGAGTTAGGACACTTGCATTATTTTCTTGGTCATCAAGTCTTGCAATCCAAGGAAGGTATTTCCCTTTCCTTGTCCAAGTATACCTGTGATCTTCTACGCCATTTTCACATGGAAGAATGTCAGCCAACCCATTCTCCCTTTCAGTCTAGAGCCAAATTTTCAGTCACTTGTGACACTACCTTATATCGTCAACTTGGAGGAAAACCTTTGTATCTGACCCATACTCATCTTGACCTTTCCTTTGTTGTTGGCCTTATTGCTCGGTTTATGCAAAACCCACGTGAAAGTCATTGGAAAGTAGATAAAATAATACTTCGTTATGTTTGAGGTATAGTTCAGTTTGGGATTCATTACAGTGTAGAAGCATCTCCTCTATTGGTTGGTTTCACTAATTCCGATTGGGCTGGTGACCCTGATGATCGGAAGTCTACTACAAGTTATGTGTTCACTCTTGGTTCAGGAGCTATTACATAGGCTTGCAAGAAACAAAGTGCCATTTCCCTTTCTTCAGCAGAAGCAGAGTATCATGGCATCGTAGAAGCTAGTAAGGAAGCCCCGTGGCTTCGTCAGATCTTGTAAGAGTTTGGCTTTCAGTAGCATCATCCGACTACACTTTGGTGTGATAATCAAATTGCCATTCAACAATGCAACGGTCCAATCCAACATTAGCAAAGCAAACACATTGAACTGCACATGTACTTCATCAAAAATCTCATTCATGACCATGTTCTTGAAGTGCAATATTGTTCAACAGATGATCAAGTTGCAGACATCTTTACAAAGGCTCTCACAGAGGCGAAGTTTACTAAACTTCAGTTTATGGTTGGAGTTCAGTAAGTTTTCACTAAGGGAGGATAGGCGCTAATGCCTCCTTCCTTCTCCTATTGTGTCATATTTGTACATCCTTCAATCCTATCCCAAGTTGTTCTTAAGGGGGGTTGTTAGGATATTTCGACACATAGGTAATAGTTAAGTATAACTTAGTCTAGTGTAGAGTTAGGTAAAGTGTGTTTCTTTACTATGTAATTTTGTAATTTACAATACGACAGTCATGATATGTTCTAGACATGAAGTGATTTTAACGTTCATTCTCTCCTCAGTATTATTGACACTTGATCTGTGGCTTAACACCCAATTGGTCCATGATCTATATTTGAAGAGCATGGAGGGTCATTTGTAGGGTAACCGTTCATGAGAAAATCTTATGTAAATTTTCATTCTTTTATTAATAAATTTCCTGAAGTGGCCACGTTTGCTCAGGCTGTGCACTATTTCTCTCTTTGAGGGTTTTAACCATGTCAAGAATATTGGTGTATTGATGTGTGATTTGTTTGTGAGAGGTGTCCTTTGTTGTTTTGGCTAAGGAACTTACCCTGTAAATTCCTATGTCTTTCATTCAGGTATTCATTTTTAAAGTTCTTTTAGTCATAAATTTTTTCCATAATTTCATGCATGAAATATTTTCAAAATTTAAGATTGTTTTGTAGTCATAATCTTTGGTTTTAATTACATGGTTGAAAAATTATAAAGGTTTAAATGTTTTTCTAAGTCGTGATATTTGATTTTTAATGCTATGCTTGAAAAGAGTTGTAAGTATTTTTTCTTAGCACCATGCTTGAAAATAGTTGGAATTTTAAAGTTTTTCAAAGAAGTGATATTTTAAATTTAATGTCATGCTTAAAAATCATTGGAATTTGAAAAAAAAATGGTGATGCAGAATCAACACTTTTTATTTTCAGGTTTTTGTCATGCTTTTTTGGATTTTTATGCTCGAGTACTCGTTTTAAGGTAATAGTTCTTGTTTGATCGGTAACTATGTTTATAACCTTACCTACCATAAAATGCTTAATTACATTTAAAAAATCAAATAAAAAAAAGGTTAAACAAATCTTCATATAATTTATCTTACAATTTTATTATTGTTTTGAGCACTTCTTACATCACATCATGCCATTAAAATATTTTATCTAAATTAAGTAGCAAGAAAAGATATATCGCTTTGTTTACATCTTCTTCATATCCATTGTTTATGAGTTTATGGTAATATGTTATTTGAGTATAAGCTATTATCACAAATTATTTTTAATTATTTCGTATGAAGTTGATGAAAAACCTAAAAAAATCTAAAAATAATGACATAAGTATGCAACAAAAAATATGACGAAAAAATATGAAGAAATTATCATATGTAATTGTAAATCACTGCAATAACAATCATTATATAATAAGAATAAACCAATTATATCTTAAATAATTTTAAATATTCATAATAAAAATAATATTAAAATAAATCATAATATCTACCCATTTATTTTATAATTATAGAAAACAAATAAGTTTTTCAACCATTTTAACTTAACATTAAACAAGTATGTAACCTGATTTGTATGGGCATGCACAACTCATACTCATACTCATATATAAGGGTACACTATTACACATTAAGTACACTTTGAGGTTTCTTATTATCAACATTATCATACTTACAACAACCTTTCAGAGACTATCGTTCGTCAATGACAGGAAGGAGCTTATTATCCCTACTACAAAGCAGAGGATATACGTATTTGATTCATGGTCAAATTTGTAATTAGTACACTGGTTGACAAAAATCAAACAACAATTTATAACATTTAACATTATAAATAAAATTAATTTAGTTTTTGGAAATATATGATGGTTTGTACTTTATGTTCTTTTTATAGCCATTTTAAGTCGATTGCAGATTCCCGAAATATTTCGAGATCCGATGGACATGGACATGGTCAATTTTTTGACCGCACCCATGTCTATCAGATCCCGGAATATTCCAGAAATCTATAATCGACATAAACTCACCATTTTTTAACTATGTTAAGCGTTTTTTAACGCTTCAATTTGATAAACAGTTTACTTTAATGTCTACATTCTTAATGCTCCCCATGAACAAACCCTAACGCTTCAATTTGATAAATTGTTTACCTTGATGTCTACTTTCTTAATGCTCCCCGTGAACATAGTTGAGCAATGACACATGCCCACTATTTTATGGAGAGTACGATTTAAGTTAATAAAAATTATTACTATTTTATTCGGGAAGGTATGAGTATTAAAATAACATTAGATACACCCGTTGTCCTAGAGTATGTCGTAAAACTACTTATGTTTGGCTAAGAGCTCGTCTTCCTCGGACGTAAGGAAACAGGTTGACGGCCCAAGACCCAGAGGCATCTAGCAAGAGTGAGAACCTGCTCCTGATTATAGACCACCAGCAGGGTTAACACAGGTGGCATGGTTTTCCTATTTAACAGTGATGAGTCAAACCGGCATTCGTGGATAGCATCGAGAAATGGTTGTCCCCACTATTAATTTGACATCTGAGTTGATAGATTTTACCACCCTCAAAAAAACAAAAAAACATTAGATACACCAACCTTATTTTTGAAATTCAAACCTAAAATAAATAAACTAAGCATATATATTTCGCTACTAAATCGAGATATGATGCATTATAGGTAACAATTAAAAAAACATAAAATAAAAAATTTAAGTGTATACATTTCACACCATTCACATTGCCTTGGCATTAGAGTTGATATGATTCCTTTATGCTTTTTAGTTATTTTGTAATTTTTAATAATTTTATTATTATTATTTAGTTATTCATTTTAATGAGAAATATTTTTATTATTATATTATTTTAATATATTAAAAAATTTATTATAATTAATTTTTCTGGTTAATAATTAGAGAATTTATTTTAATAAATAAGTGGTATGGTAAGTCTTGATAATCATTTCATCCATTTGATTCTATTCAAATAAATATATTTGTATTGTTTTGTGAAATCAAATGTGTGAAATAAAATAATTTAAATACTTCCGAACTTAAATAAAACTTAATTTGTTTACAAATACTAAGTTATTTATATTTAAAATATATTGGCATTAAAAATATATAAGTACATTTTATAAAGAAGTTTTTATAAATTTGCTTAAGTAAAAGAGAAATCAAATAACCCAAATACATTAATCATAAACCCAATACATTAATCATGTTAAGTTAACCACATTCATTATATTGTAATAACCTTTCACTTTATAAATATATAATCAAATTTTATATCATAAATATTTAACCAAATCTTATTTACACTAATCAAATTATATAAATATTAATTAAATTATAATATACTAATCAATTTGCCCAATATAATTGTAAACTATAAGTGGAACAAGCATTTTTATAGGTACCTTTAATTTGATTTTATTTAATAATATTATAAAAAAAAAAATATTAAAATATCACATTTTTATATATTTCTTAATAATATTATATTTTTTTTTGAAATGATGTTTTAATTTTAGTAATGATAAATAAAAAATGGTTTAAATTTATCAAATAATTGTATTGATTTTAATAGCCAAACTGTAATTAGTATCATTTTTTTCTTTCAATTAGCATTTTGTATGTAAGAATGTTGAGAATTATATGTCTCTTATATTTTTCAGTCTTGCTTTAAAGAAAGTAAAATTAATATTACTAACATTTTCACATAAAACAAAGATAACTGGTGTAGAGTTACTCCTCAAGGATAACTAAGATAGCGGTAATCCATACCCAAATGCAATTTAAATACTATATCCCAACAATATTTGCTTTATACGAAGCGTTGTGTTGCAATTTCAGCAATTTCAATAAAACCATAAAATGCCGTTTTGTTATACTTTACACTTCCATCGGCCTGCAAAGTTGTAAACCTTTGTAGATATTTTTTTGCAAAAAATTTGTATTGTAAATTTTCTATTGATTAACAAATTTCTTTTTATTTATCTTATACATTAAAATGCATCTAATCTGCAATAATCAAAACAAGTAGCACTCTAACTATGCAGCCTTGTTAACCATGCGGCAAGGCAGAGGATATACGTATTTGATTCATTGTCAAAGTGTAAATTAATATAATGATTAAAAAAACATTATAAATGAAATTAATTTAATTTTTGGAAATGTTTTCAATTTATTTATGTAAACCATTTATTTATGTTAAACATTATAAATGAAATTCATTTAATTTTTGGAAATGTTTTCAATTTATTTATGTAAACCATTTATTTATGTTAAACATTATAAATGAAATTAATTTAATTTTTGGAAATGTTTTCAATTTATTGGTTGAACCACATTGAGTGGTATTGTTTCATGATGATTTGTGGCACTGATTAAGTTGACCAGTCTGACCGTCTGTACTGGGTTTTACGTTAGGTAATATGCAAGTAGATGGTACGCATGTAGATTGTTTATTGATTTATTTTGTAATTTATACTTTTAATAAATTATTTAATTAAGTGGATCTGTAATCTTTTAGGTTTTTTTAAGCTTTGGTTTATTTTAATGTTTATTTTCATTGTACTCTATGTTCATATGCTATGAATTTCATAGAAGTCTTGGGTTGACAAAAAAAATATTATTATTTTATCTGGCAACGCTTGAGTATTAAATCAAGATTCGATATATAATGTGGTATGATTTGTGGAGTTCAAATCTAAAATCAATAAATTAAGTATATGTATTTAGCCATATTAGCATTTTATTTTGGAAGTATCAAGATTTTGTGTGTTATGTCTCACAATTAAATAAAAAAATTAACTGTATATATTTAGCAACATTTACATTGCTCTGGCATTAGAGTTAGATATGATTTTTGATGTTTTTTTAAGTGATTTTGTAATTTTTAATAATTATTATTATTTAGTTATTTATTTTAATGAGAACATGTTTTTTATTATATCATTTTATTTTGCGCTTAAAAAAATAATAATATGAATATTTCCCTATAAACTAGTTAATACATGAATGAAAAAAAAAAACCTACATAGTGACCTAATTGGAGGAATTTATTGTTAATAAATAAGTCATATGGGATCGTCCCTGATAACCATTCCATCCATTTGATTCTATTCTAATAGTATATTTGTGTTGATGTCTTGTGAAATCAAATTTTTTCTTCTTAATAAAAGTGTAAAGAAGTATAAAATAATTTAAACACTTCGTATCTTATTAAACCTAAATTTATTTTTTCAAATTGTAAGGCTATTTTCATATTTATATATATTGGCATTAAAAAAAATTTATATTAATACATTTTATAAGGAAGGTCTTATCAATTTACTTTATGTAAAAGAGAAATCAAATAAACTCAATACATTAATTATGTTAGGTTAACCACACCCATTATATTGTAACCCTGGATTATGATGCATCCTTGCTATTTATTCTCAAATATTGTATGTTTTTTTTACCTTGTCCTAAGGATGAAACACATTAGTTGGTTCGAAACATCAACCAAATCTTAATGACGTGATTAATCCAAAAGGCATTCATCTACAACATGGATCACAAAAGTCTCAGATCCAACATAAATATTTAATCAAATTTTATTTACACTAATCAAATCATATCTATTTAATCAAATCTTATATACACTAATCACTTTGTCGAATTACAAATGATTAGAGATAACCTGAAATAGGAGTTTTTATGATACTATCTCATTGTAACATATGAGTACAGTAATGAGCATACATGTGTTATCACCTTTTTTATATTGATTGTTAATATGGTACGTTTTAGTTGATTTTAATTTTAATATATTATATTTTTAATTTTAATTTAATAATGTTGCATTTATATACATATATTAAATGATTTTTTAATTTTAGTGATGATAAAATGAAAAATGGTTTAAATTATTTAAATAATTGTTGATTTTAATTGCCAATTGTAATTAGTATCATTCTTTTCTTTCAATTAGCATTTTGTATGCAAGAATGTTGAGAATTGTTTGTCCCTTTTATTTTTTCATCCTTCCTTTAAAGAAAGTAAAATTAATATTACTAGCATTTTCACATAAAAAAAAGACAATTGGTGTAGGGTTACTGCTCAAGGGTAACTAAGGTAGTGATAATCCCTATGCACGTGCAATTTTAGTACTATATCACAACAATTTAATTTATGTGAACAGTTGGGTTGCAATTTCAACAATTTCAATACAACCTTAAAATATTTTTTTTTGTTTGCATTGCAATTTCAATAAAACTATAAAATGGCTTTTGGTTATGTTTTACACTTTCATTAGCCTGTAAGCTTGTAAACCTTTGAAAAGATTTTATTTACAAAAATCTTGTGGTGTAAATTTATTATTAATTAACAAAATTTATTTTTTTTATCTTATACATAAAAACACATTTAATCTACTAATTTTAAAACTCAATAATCAAAACAAACGGAGTTATGCAACCTTGTTATACCTGGCACAAGGGAAATGATATGTATTTGAATTCATGGTCAAAAAATGAATTAATAGAATGGTTGACAAAAATCAAACAATCATTTATAACGATTAATATTATAAATGAAATTATTTTTTGGAATATTTTCAATTTATTTATCTAAATTGTAATTGGTTTAACAATATTGAGTCTTATTGTTTCATGATGATTTGTGACATTGATTAAGTTGACAACTCGACCGTTTGTACTGGGTTTTACTTTGAGTGTGTTTAAAGATGATTAGTTAGTTATCTTTCATTCTACATGTATTTGTATTTTATTTTTGATATCTTCGTATTTTTGAATGGCCCCATTGTAATATTTTATAAATGTCAATAGTTAGGTATAATGAACAAGTCAATTTGCATTGACTTATCATATTTGTTGTTTTCTTTTTATGTTATAGTTCTAGGTTATGAGTCTTTTTTTTAAAAAATGGTGTATATGTGAAATGATCACTCAGACTTGATATATTGTAAGTTCATTGTAAGTATTATGTTTTTATGTGCTTATTAATTAAATTTAAATATGGCTATGAAACCATTATTAGTCCCTACCAAGGTGACATAGGAATCATCAATAACCCACAGTATGCATGTATAACACATAAACACATCAGTCCCAGGCTTTGAACTCCCTAAGGAGTCAAATATTTAATTGTCAATGGTTAAGGCCCCTTTATCAGTTCCTTTATATTAGAACACAATCACCCCACCTTAAACCCTCTATCGAGACTATTCAACCCTTTATAGCCTTCATATAAGACTTTATTAAAGCCTTCCTTCTAAATCCTTCTATCGGGACTTAAAGCCCTCTTCAATCCCTTATAAAACCATAAGCCTCACATATATCAACTTTTCCCCCTTCAAACATTGGTTAATATATATAAAACCACACAAACCACATATTGGTGCTAAAACTCTCAAAATCCATTTGCAAAGGAAAACCCTGCATTCCATACCTTTGTTGCCTTTTGTACAGTCTTGGCACACTTATCGAGGTGGTACTTTTATCGCTGATCATAATCGGCTCTTCCATGGGTCTTTAACACATATATATATATATACTCTACACTCCTCCGACTTCGATCTCCACATTTACACAAAAATACAAAGAAATCTGCCCACAAACACACAGGCCAGATCTCAAATGTTATTCACCTGCATATATAAAAATATTGGGTCCACACTTAAGTCGCTCCACTCCTCCGATAAGCCGGAACTCTGATTGCCCCGATTGCCGATTTCCGATTTATTGGCGATCACTATATCGGTGTTCCGATACCCTATCTTCATCACATCAACTCTCCGATATGCGATCAATCCCTCTGCCATTTGATCAACTCCAATACAACGGTCCACATGGCATCGCACCATCGTAATCGCATTTGCAAAAGGTTAAGATCCGATCTATCCACCAAGACTTCTGCTGATGCGATTAACCTCGATCATTGATCTTATAGATCTAACGGCCACTGAGCCTTCCCACAACTATTTTCTTTAGTATTGATCCCGCTTATTTTCAATGAACTCTGTGTTAAAATGATTCTCGACCACACTCTGTCTTCAATTATGATTCCTTATATAACCTCTCCGGGAAGTCTTTGGATAAATGATTGGGTATAAAAGTGTCCAAACGCTGCTATGGAACTAAGGATAATCATAGTATTTTGAACACTATTGTTCATAATTTCATGCATAAATAGAGAAGAAGGTATAGTTTCTCCCGCAGGCAAATGCACAGAGAAAAGAAAAGGACCCAATACAAATGGCCCATTAACACATGCACTGAAACATTTGTTCAATATAATATTATTTATAGAGTCTCGACCTCTCGCACGACTACAGCAAGAAAAAAACCTGTCTCAGTTTTAAAATCCTTGCTCTCTCCTTTTTGCTTCTCTCAAACCTCTCGCTAACCTATCCAACCTCTCTCTCCTAGTCCAGCTAACCTCTAAATTAGACAAAAGCTCACAATTTATATAAAAGTGGATTCATGAACGAATTCTGGTTCAGATCCAGAAATCTCTCACTCTCTCCTACAAAGTCTCTTCAACTCCACCCTTTTCTAAACAAACGCTAAATCAAGCTTTTAGTTTCCTCATTTTCCTACTCAAACCAAATAAATCTAACTATTTGGCCTGATCTCCACACAGGGAAGATCAATCGGCCACTAAACCCCTTTTCTCAAAATAAAACATTCTCACACATTTAAATAAATAAAATTAACTAAACTCTTGCCTTCCAACCCTTTGTTAGTCACAACATGTTATCATCCCATCACATTGCTCACTAAGTCTAAATGCTCCTGCATCAGACTCCCAAGGTTGAAATAGTTCATGGACTCCTATTCATGAGTCTTTTTGCTTCCTCTATTGTAAACTTCATCAGATTTCATTTCCCAACTGACTACCTGATCCCTTTCATCTGGTGGTGTATTTACTGCTTCCTTTATTTCTCTTGGGTGCCAAACTTTGTGTTGTGGATGTCGTTTTTCTCTGAAGGCATAAGTATCTCCTTTGCATAATGTTTTTTTGTTCATACTCTGTATAAAAACCTCCTCAAACAACATAAAACTATGCTTCTATATCCATTGTTGTCTTGTAATCATTCCAATAGAATTGATCTCCATCTTCATGTATTTTCTCTTGTCCTGTACTTGACTGTTCCTTTTGACTTCTGACTCGATCACCAACATCTCCTTCTGTCTATAAACCAATTTCTTTATGATGTCTTGTATATCCTTCCATCTTTCCTTGATTCCCTGACTTTGACAATTCTTTATACTCATCACCTTTGTAGTTTTCATCATCCACCTATCCAATAGCTTAAGTAGAGTCCTTCCAATCTCAAAAGAATATTGGGTTTTAGTTAATACAAGAACATATAGCCTTCCAACTATATATTTTTCTCTGGCTGAAAATATTTTAATTATTGAACTTTTTTCAATTTCCTCCATTTTCCTATCAAACTTAGTTGAACTGTTCACTCAATTTTGCAATTGCATCCTCAAGATAAACTCTTGAAATTTAAGTCTTCTTTGTATTAAGAACAAAATCTGTCTGGTGACTATATTTCCACATCCCCTGAAATCTTCTTCCTCTTCTGCAATAACTTGTTTAAGAGCTATGCCAACTCTCCTTCCTCTATTCCAAGCTTCTAAATCAACTCGTTGCTTACTCTCATCTTCTTGTTTCCATAAGGAAAACTCACTTTCTGTGGCTCCAGAATTTACACCTTCCTTCATATTTGTTTGTACAAACATATCCCCAAGAGTAGCTTGTCCTTCATCCTGAAGACCACATTCAAAAATTAATAATGCAAAGTTAGAAAATATATTACATTTTCCATCTCTATCCTCATTAATTCTACTCCATAATTTTTCTGATTTGTCATCCTCTTGATGTATATATGACATGCCAAACTTGTCACGTTACCTTGTCTTGAAAAAATCTTCTTTGTCTTCACTTCGCTATAAATGCTATCTAATTTTTGAATTCTATTCTCTACTCTTCTCCTTGGCCTTCCTTCCTTCCACACTCCTTTTCATTCTTCCTGTTCCTTCCTTACAAATCTGTAAACCACTGAGTTGTATTCTCCATTCCTCCTTTGTTTCAATCAAAATCTGTCAATCTCTGAATTTAGAACCTAAAGTTCTATTTGTTTCCATACAAGAAACAAAATCACCATATACCATAGGTTTTCCATTCCACTGTTGAGTCACTCTCACAACAGTGAAAATTACTATCAACACCATGAATATCACCTTCCACTATTCCCCTAGGTTTCTTCACTGCATATGCATAGTTCACGAGAGAATCCTTACCTTTATCCTCTAAGATTGCCTGTCTATTTTCAGTTTTTTTTTACATTCACCTTTACACTTTTTGCAATTTGTACAAATAACATTGTCTTCAATTTCCATTTGTGCATCAGTGTCAACCAACCTCTCTTTGAGTTCCTATTTATCCTCTTTTCCTTTCTTCTTCATAACCTTAAATGGATTAACTATACCTCCTTGGGTTGAATTTTCTTTATAAACCTTGGTTCTACCATTTTCCATAATAAACTCTTTAGTAAGAGTTCTCTCCATTAATGATCCATTATTTCCTTTCAAGATAATTTCTTGTCCATTAACTATCAATAGGTTCATAATTTTTGAATAAAAATTGAAGAGACAATTCCATTACCCCAAGTGTTTGTATTGCATCTACACTCTTGTTTACTCCTTCCATAAGGTCATCTTCATACCTCTTTTCTACTTCTCCTTTTGTAATCTGCAATTTCCTTTTGTCTTCAGACTATCTTCCATCTTTCTGCCAAGTCTTAATGGATTCACCATCTTCATATTCTTTAGTAGTCTTCAACATTTGTCCATCTCTAGTGTCCTTGAACACATGGTTAATCAAGAATTGTTCTATGACATCCATCTATTCTAACAGTTTCATTTCTTCAGCAACTTGCATAAACATATCTTCTAAAGGTTGTTCATCACCTGCATACATGCACAAATCATTAGTTTCACAAATACTAGGCTCCTTTTTCTTTGATGTTTCAATCATCACATCTCTCTACTAGTTCGAACTTGTCCAACAGTTCAAGAAATCATCAATGATTCCTTCCTTAATAAGGTAATCCTCTTGCTTGTGTCTACAATAGCTATCTTCCATCTCTAACTCAACTACTCTAAGTTCTCCTCTTAATTTGATATACTTTCTCCTCTCTACCTATTTCTGCAACAACTTCCACTTTATCTTCTTCCTTTTCAGAGTCCAACCATACCTTTGGTCCTCTTCACATTTTTCTAGCAACACTATTATGGCATCCATAATTGCCTTAGTTCTATAATCTCTCTGTCAAATATCTCTTGACTCATCTTCTCTCCTTTGCCTTTTTCCTTTGCATCTTCCTTTCTTCTTTTGTGGCTTCTCTCTGAACCCCTACTATGACTATCAGTATTCATTTCCTCGTTATCTCTATGAGCTTCTCACTCACTATGAGCTACACTAAGCCTTTGCGAGAACAAGTCCTCCCTGGTGTCACTTACCTCACCAATCCCTCCTTTGGACTTGGTCTTTTGGAAAGAACTAGTTCTCTATCTCTGGAACCTCTTGAGCATTCTCTTCTGCTCTCTTTAGGCTTGTATACTCAACTCACCTTCTCTTGAGAACAGTTTAACTATCCTCTCTGTCCAACTTTCAACTGGAATATTTAGGTTCACTGCCACTAACACAACTCCTCTCTTTCTTTACACAGTCTGCTACTGTGTGTTGCTGCTACCACTCTCTTTCCTTTATAAAAACAATTTAAATGAACTAATCATCAAAATACAACTCATACATGTTGATCTATCTCTTTCATATTTCACTAGTTGTACATTACACATGTTGCTTTACTTTTCCCTGTCTATACTTCAATCCTCCTTTCAACCGAGTTCTTCTTCTTGCTGAATACTTCAATATTCAGCTTCTTTCCTTACAATAGTTTTGCTGCAATTTCATTGTCTGCATTCACCTACACATACCATTTAAAGCTTCAAAGCTGCAAGATCCTTTCTGACCCTATCTTCCTCAAATCCCTTTTTCCACAGTCTCTCTTGAATAACCAACTGAAGTCTTCATTGCCTGTAACATGTCAAAATTCTTCTATGCATGAACCCTTGCACACTATTCTCCCTCTATGTTAGATCCATTACAATGCCAATTATATATGCTGGAAATAAAATTCAGTCCCTCAATCAATCTCCACAGAGCATTAATCTTTCTCTGATACCACAAATGATGCAGGAATCATCAATAACCCATAGTATGCATGTACAATGCATAAACACATCAGTCCCAAGCTTTGAACTCCATAAGGAGTCAAATCTTTAACTGTTAATGGTTAAGGCCCCTTTATTAGTTCCTTTATATCGTAACACAATCACCCTGCTTTAAACCCTCAGTTGGGACTATTCAACCCTTCATAGCCTTCATATAAGACTTTATTAAAGCCTTCCTTCTAAATCCTTCTATTGGGACATAAAGCCCTCTTCAATCCCTTATAAAACCATAAGTCGCACATATATCAACCTTTCCTCCTTCAAACATTAGTTAATATATATAAAACCACACAAACCACATATCGACACTAAAACTCTCAAAATCCATTTGCAAAGTAAAACCCCACATTTCATACCTTTTCCGCCTTTCATACAGTCTTGGCACACTTCTTGAGGTTGTACTTTTATCGTTGATCGCAATCGACTCTTCCGCGGGTCTTTAACACACACACACACATATATATATGTATATATATATACTCTACACTCCTCTGACTCTGATCTTTGCATTTACACAAAATTACAAACAAATCCGCCCACAAACACATAGGCCTGATTTAAAATGTTATTCACCCGCATATATAAAATTATCAGGTCCACACTTAAGTCGCAACACTCCTCCAATAAGCCCAAACTCTGAATTCCCCAATCATAGATTTCTGATTTATCGGCAATCGTTATATCGGCGTTCAGATACCCTGTCTTCAGCACATAAACTCTTCGATATGCGATCAATCCAATGGCCCACATAGCATCGCACTATCGCAATCGCGTTTGCAAAGGGTTAAGACCTAATATATCCACCAAGACTTTCGTCGCTGCAATTAACCTCGACCATTGATCTTATAGATCTAACAGCCACTAAGCCTTCCTGCAACTATTTCCTCTAGTCTTGATCCCACTTATTTTCAATGAACTCTGCATTAAAATGATTCTCGGCCACACTTTGTCTTCAATTATGATTCCTTATATAACCTCTCCAGGAAGTCTTTGGATAAATGACTGGATATAAAATTGTTCATACACTGCTATGGAACTAAGGATAATCATATTATTTCGAACACAGTTATTTGTAATTTCATGCATAAATAGAGAAGAAGGTATAGTTTCTCCCACAGATAAACACACAAAGAAAAGCAAAGGATCCCAATACAAACGGCCCATTAACACATGCACTGAAACATTTATTCAATATAATATTATTTATAGAGTCTCGCCCTCTGGCATGACTACAACAATAACAAAACCTGTCTCAGTCTTGAAATCCTCACTCTCTCCTTTTTTCTTCCCTCAAACCTCTCGCTAACATATCCGACCTCTCTCTCCTAGTCTAGCTAACCTCTAAATTAGACAAAAGCTCACAATTTATATAAAAGTGGATTCATGAACCAATTATAGTTCAGATCCAGAAATCTCTCTCTCTCTACTAAAAATTCTCTTCAACTCCACGCTTTTCTAAACAAACACTAAATCAAGCTTTTAGTTTCCTCATTTTCCTATTCAAACCAAATAAATCTAACTATTTGGCCTGATCTCCACACAGGGAGGATCAATCAGCAACTAAACCCTTTTTCTCAAAGTAAAACATTCTCACACATTTAAATAAATAAAGTTAACTAAACTCTTTCCTTCCAACCCTTTGTTAGTCACAACATGTGATCATCCCATCACATTGCTTACTAGGTATAAATGCTCCTGCATCACAAGGCAAGACTCCAACAATTGATTTGTCTATTGATCACTATTATTAGTTTAGCATTGACCAATGCAAATTATAATGTTTAAATTTGAAAAGATTATTTAATTTTCAATATTATTAAAAAAAAAAAAATCAACATTCTATTGGACCATAACTTTGAGGTCTTATTAAAACCTTTGCACAATATAATACCATGTGGATAATTACCTTACATATTTTCGACTACATCTTTTATGCCATAATTTATGGATATGGTTGTAATATTCATGCATGATTTTTAGATATTTTTGTAGTAATTTTTTATTCTTAAAAAACCATCCAAAAATAAAATACTTCAAAATAACTTATACTAAGCTAAATAACATATCTACCATTAATTACTTCCCACCATAATTTAAGCAAGTATTTACATAAAAAAATGGACAGGAATAAGATGTAAAAAATATACTAACATGAGTACTCTTAATGTGTAGAGTTACTAGTGGTTACTAAGCACCAAAATCCACTTCATATGTGAATTTATTAGTTATTTCCAAAGCAAGACTGTAGGATGATTTGTCTATCAACCATTATTAATTTAGAATTGAAAATTGTAGCTTATAATTATTTATGTAATTTTTCCGAGAACATAATTTCTAACCTAAGTTGGAGGGGCTAAGATGCCCTACAGAACAAAATTATACTATAACAAATTGAATTTTATTGTTCTCATTACTTTTTAATTTTTATTATTAATTGAGCCTGAATTTTATTGTTCTCATTACTTTTTACTTTTTATTATTAATTGAGCCAATATTATTCTCGGCGTTTTTAATCTTTTATTATTTTTTAATTATGCTGACATATAAATGTTAAATGTTAAGCATTTATGCCTACACATGTTTATGTTAAATGTTAAATGTTAAGCATTTCTGCCTACACATATTTATGTTAAATGTTAATCATGTAGACCTACAAATATATGTATATTGGGCTATACAATGCCTCTTGGTGCAATTATTTTATTAAGTTTCTTTAGGAGGCCATTTTTAGGTTGAAATTTCCTCTAATGACCTCCTTTAGCCCCAAGTGGTCTAGCCAAGACTATGCATCCTTACATACATAAAAAATAAAATAATTAAAGTAATTGAATGTACGAAAAAAATTATTCTACATGTGTAATTACCTTGTAATGTGGATTTAAAATGTGGAATTTTAAAAAATTAATAAAGGAAAAAGACATTTCAATATTCACCCTAAATAAATTATTTTCATGTCCATTTTAATAAAATATTTTAATACCATTTTTTTCTTTTTATTCTTATTATGATAATAGATAAAGTAAATGAGTATGATTTTATGATCTGTAAAAATCAATCAAGTTCATCAAGGTGAAAACTTTTTTCAATTGAAAATTTGAGCAAATATTTGTACATGATAGCTCTAGAGTTAATATGGATCAAAGAAAGGAAAATAATCTATTATAAGGTTCTTTTTATTCTTATTATCATAATAGATCAAGTAAATGAGTATGATTTTATGATGTGAAAAAAGCAATCAAGTTCATCAAGGTGAAAACCTTTTTCAATTGAAAATTTGAGAAAATATTTGTACATGATAGATTTGGAGTTAAGATGGATCAAAGAAAGGAAAATAATGTATTATATGGAGGTGAAACCCAAGTCTCAAAAATACAAAATATTACTATGTCTTGCCTTATCTACAAAAGAAAATAAACAATTAAAAAATAAGAGCAAATTCTCATGAGTGTTGGTCAATTCCAAAAACGCAATGGCTTGAAAGAGCCTGTCACCTTTGTGATGGTAGGAGGATTGAAGATGAAAATAAATTTATCTTAAATTCTCCAGTTTATGCTCATATTTAATCTAAATCTAAAAATATGTGTCACACCACCAACCTTCTTGACCTTTTAGCTCAACAAATTTATGATGATATTGAAATGATTCTTTAATGATTTTAAAACATACATGTTGAATTTTAAAGAATTTTTATTAATCTCTCAGCTTGTAAGTTCCATGGAAATTCCTCATCATCATAATCATCATATAAATTGTAATTTATTAGTAATTGCAACTCTTAGTTACTATTTTAAAATTAGATTATTATTCTTATTCTTTTTTTTTGTGAATTAGTATTGGTGTTACATTTATTTTTCAAAATATCAAGATACAACCACCATATGTCCATGATTTCATTGAAAACGCCATAAGTGGTCTCAATCTACAACACGAGAAACCAAATATTTTGACCACCTACTGATAAAAAATTAAAAAAATTAAAAAACTACTGGAAATAAACAAGTCTAACAACTAACAAGCTTCCAACATATTTCCTATTGTAAAACATAACAAAAAATCAGGAGTCCAAGGAAGTCACTGGAACAAGATCCTTGGCACTAGAGCGAGGAGGAGCAAGAGACTTCTTGTAGAAATTCTCACTATAGATCACCTGATAATGCAATATAACTAAAGAAAAATACTTTATCTACCTCTACTATCAAACTTGTGAAAGCTTAATCAATTTTGAGCAAGATCAAATAGAACACATATAACGGAGAAGAAGAATCAATCACACATGAAACGTAGAAGAATAATTTGGGGAAATCCTCAGCTAAAAACCCTGTTATTTGTATTATCATACAAGTGGAAATATCTCAAGATTACATAAAGCTTTAGCTCTCACAACTATCCAGTTGTCAGTACAATCCCTCTCACTGCTCATAGACAGACCAAACAACTCATATGCCTTTCCCTTTGTCCTCTAAGCCTCCTATTTCCTTGCATTGTTTTCCCTGGGTGCTCATGTTGTAACCTTGTGTGGCACTAATCTCACACACTACTCCAACACACTGTAAAATTGTGAAATCATCAAGGAATGAATTCCTTATGCATTTAAGAGATTTTCTGATAGGAAAATTCTTGCAACTGATAGTACACTATCCCTGCCTTTAATATCAATTGGGCCTTTGTCTGAACTGACATGGATGAGTTATTTATGAGATAATATTCATTTATCTGGAGTACACTAGTTTCATGCATGCATGCGTTAACTGACTGAACTCACAATCAATTCCACAAACTGTTTGGAACTAATCTAATTGGACTTAGCTTAGTTAACTAAGCTAACTAATTACAACTCAAATACAACTCATCATTATCTCCTTAATTAAGGCATAACTTCCTCAATCAGAGGGATAATTGTTGCATGTCTTCACAAAAACTTCATGTTTGAATTTCTCCAACTAATCAACTCAAGATGAATTAATTAATAATTTTTCAAACGACTGGTGAGACTAGATTCGAATTTTAATTCAAGGACAAATTAAAATTGGAATATATCCTGAAATTCTATCCATAGAAATTTTATTTTTAGCATTCTTGTTGATATTTTCAACACTCCTTCTCAGCAAGAAAGGGATTATCTTCCACCTTGATCCTGTCTCTATGGAACTCGAATTTACACTTTGACAATGCCTTAGTCAAAATGTCAGCATCTTGCTCCTCGGTCGAAATATACAGCAACAACATGATCCTCCTCACCACACAGTCTCTGACATGATGATATCAAATGTTAATATGCTTGGACCTATCATGAATTATTGGATTCTCAAAGAGTTTGATACAACTCTGATTATCACAATAGATCATAGTTGGATCCATCCTCTGATCAAACAAGCCAACTAGAAGTTTCCGCATCCAAATGGCCTCACATGCTACCTGACTTGCAGCCATGTATTCAACCTCTGCTAAGCTGAGTGAAACTAACCTCTATATCCCATTGTACCAAGAAATTGCAGTTGAACCAAGGTTGAAAATTCCTCCTAATGTTCTCTTCCAATCTGATGGACTCCCTGCCCAGTCTGTATCTGTGAAGCCCTCTAGCTTCACTCCCTCTGACCATCTGTACCATAATACATACTGAGATGTGCCTATGAGGTTTCTCAAAACATGCTTCGCTGCCTTCCAAAACATCTTGGTAGGTTGAACCATAGCTTGACTCAGCTGGTTCACCACATAGCACAAATTTGGTCATGTGTTCACTAAGTACATAAATGAGCCCACAAGATGCCTGTACATAGTAGCTTCTACTACTTCTCCTGAAGTAGCATCCTCCTTCCTGCAGCTACCTGCTAGAGGAGTCTGCATGGGCTTGCACTTCTCCATGTGGAATCTCTTGAGTATCTCATTGGCATACTTGCCTTGAGACACAAACAACTCCGCATCCTTCTACCACACTTCCATGCGTAGAAAGTAGTGCATGAGACCCATGTCTTTCATCTCGAACTCTCTTGCAAGGTCCTCCTTGCAAGAAATGATTAATTGATCATCACCTGTCAATATCATATCATCAACATAAAGAACAATGATAAACTACTTACCTTCTACCATGATGTGGTACAAGTTTGCATCTACTTCACTCTTTGTGAAGCCCAACCCAGTGAAGCAATTGTCGATCCCAGTGAACCAAGCACGAGGTGCTTGCTTCAGCCCATAAAAATATCTCTTGAGTTAGCACACATGTGACTCACAATCGAAGGTCTCAAAACTTTCCAGCTGCTCTATATACAGTTGTTCCTCAATCTTGCATTGAGGAATGTAGTCTTCACATCCATCTGATGGATCTTCCAACCCATCTGTGTTGATAGTGCCAACATCGATCTGATAGATGAATACCTTGCTACAGGAGAAAAAGTCTCATCATAGTCTATCCCCTCGACCTGTGAAAAGCCATGGGCAACAAACCTTTCCATATGCTTTTCCACACTACCATCAGCAGCTTGATTTACCTTATAAATCCAACAGGAACTCACAAGTGACTTGTTCTCTGGTCTTGGAACAACATCCCAAAAACTGTTCCAAACTATGGAGTCATACTCCTCCACCATAGTATCAACCCAAATCGGCTGCTGGACTTCTTCCTCAAAGGAAGATGGCTCGGTCTCAACACATTCCCCAATAAGGGCCATGTATCCAGTGTACCTATCAGGTGACCTCCTCTATCTACATTGAGAAGATGGTTCTCCCACATTCTCTCTCGCATCCGAAAACAATCTATCAGCTTCTCTTGTGTGCTTCCACCCATCTCTGGAAGACTCTGCTTGAGTGGATGTCTCCACTCCTGGAACCTATTCATGCGGCTGCTCTGCATTAGTCTGAGGCTCCTCCTCCATAGGAACCAAAAGTTCCTCCATAGCCTGTAGCTGGAGCTCCCTCTCAAGGGAAACTCACATGGCCTTCTGCTCATCAAACTTAAGATCTTTGCAAACCATTGTCCTCTGACTGGTAGGAAAATACACCTGATAGTTGTGGGGTGTATCAGTGTACCCCAAAAGTATCCCCAACTCAGCTGTCGGCTCAAGTTTCTTCGAGGCATCCTTGGTCACATGGAAATAAACCGATGAGCCAAAGATCCTGAAGTGACTCACATCTGGTCTATTCCCGGAGAAGGTTTCCTCTTATGTCTCCATCCCAAGTATGTGATATGGGCTTATATTCTGCAAATAGACTGTTTTATTGCATGCCTCAACCCACAAATGAAGTGGTAGCCCTTGGTCATGCAGCATCGCCCGAGCTACCCCCCACAAGTGTTTTGTTCTTCCTTTCAGCCACCCCATTCTACTATGGGTTATGGGGTGCCATCAACTCCCATTTAATTCCTTCTACTGTACAGAAGTCCTTAAATTCTTGAGAGACATAGTCTCCACCATTGTTGCTTCTTAAGGCCCTGATCTTCTTTCCTGATTCTTTCTCAACCAAAGCTTTGAACGCACAAAACTTTGAGAAGGTTTGATCCTTCTTCTACATGAAATAGATCCAACATCTACGATAAAAATCGTCAATGAAAATCACATAATACCTTTTTTTAGCGGTGGAGGCTGTCAAGAATGGTCCACACACATCTATATGAACTCACTCCAAGATTTCTTTAGCTCGACTATCTCAATCATGAAAGGAAGATTTTTCATACTTACCCAAGGTACAACCTTTGCATGCGTCCACTTAGTCAGGTTTATCTTTGGGAAGTCCAGTAGAAATTTTTTGCATTATCTTCAAGCCCCGATGATGCAAGTGGCCCAACCTTCTACGCCATAACTCGCCAATATCTTGGCTTTGCACCAATTCTTCTTTGGAACTCAATGCATCAGAGTCATCTACCTCCATCTTGTAGAGATTCTTCACTCGAATCCCAACCCTCTTGGTCTGACCCGTGGCTATGTGTCTCAAGAACGCCTTTCCTTTATTGAAGACTACATCATAACCTCTATCTTCCAACATCGTGACCGATACTAAGTTTTTCTTCAGTCCAAGCACATACTTTACATCAGTCAGGGTGAGAGGAGCTCCAAGATCTCTCTATAACACAATCATACCTTCACCTGAAACACGGTACTTTCCATCATCGCCCATCTCTATGTGCATCTTGAGGTCTTTCTCCTCCAAGGTAGTGAATAAACTCTTATCATCGGTCATGTGGAATGAGTCTCCACTGTCCAGGTACCAAATACAACCCACCATCGATGAAACTATACATGTAATGAGGGTAAAATCCAATTCGAACTAAGAGGCTAGTGCCTCACCTTCTGATCCTTTCGAGGATCCCTTCTTGGATTACTTCAATGGATAATTAGTTGCATGATGGCCCACCTCATGATAGTTAAAGCATCTCACTTTAGATTTGTCAATATTGTTCCCACCATGAGAAGAACTTGATTTAGAATGGGAAGCCTTCCCTTTCCCTTTCCTCGCCTTACTCGCTAAGGCTAGATTTTCTTCATAAACATGCTTAGATGAAGAACCATCTCTGGTTCTCCTCCTGATCTCCTCCTGCATCAGATCCAACCACAGTCATTCTCAATCCGATAGTTTCTCTCTTCCATTCATCGAGTTTTGGTAGCTATGCTAGCTCTTAGGAAGACCGAGGAGAGCAAGACACCATATCATCATCAGCTATAGTGATTTCCACACTTCCAAGCTCATCTCTACAGGTGGTGAGCTTGTTCATATATGTAGAAATCTTGTCACCCTTTTCACACTTGATTTTCTGAAGCTTGTCCTTCAGCGCCGGCTTCCTTTGGTCGTTGTTGTTCTAATATAGGTCCTTCAATGTCTTCCACATTGAAAATGGAGTCTCCTTCCCATTAAGACTCGAGACAATATGGTCTCGAACTTCCTCCAGAAGAATCCTCCTCACTCTCACCACGCATTTCTTCCATTCCGCCAATTCCTAGGCATTAGCTGTTGTTGGCTTGGGAACTTCTTGATCAATGAAGTCCTTCAAACCATTGTCTTCTAATATCACTTCCATGCGATTCTTCCATGCTATGTAATTTGAGCTACCATGTAGGGCATACTAGAGTCTCAAGCCATTGAACGCCATTGGTGAACTTTGAGATGTGATAAGAAATATATTTTGTACTTGCAATCAAGAACTTCAAACTTCAAACTTCTCCCTTCTTTGTATATTGTTCTCCACTTTGAACACCTTTGCTCTGATACCATGTAGAAATTCTCACTATGGATCACTTGATAATGCAATGTAACTAAAGCAAAATACTTGATCTACTTCTACTATCAAACTCGCAGAAGCTTAATCGATTTTGAGCAAGATCAAATAGAACACATATAACAGAGAAGAAGAATCAATCACACATGAAACACAGAAGATTACTCTAGGGAAAGCCTCAGCTAAAAACCCCGCTATCTATATTATCATAAAAGTGGAAATATCTCAGGATTACACAAAGCATTAGCTCTCACAGCTATCCAGCTCTCACTACAATCCCTCTCACTACTCATAGACAAACCAGACAACTCATATGCCTTTCCCTCTATACTCCAAGCCTCCTATTTCCCTGTGATGTTTTCCCTGGGTGCTCATGATGTAACCTTGTGTGACAGTGGTTTCACACAGTACTCCAACACACTATAAAACTTCGCAATTCACAAGGAATGAATTCCTTCTACATGCAAGAGATTTTATTATAGGAAAATTCTTGCAACTGATAGTACACTGTCCCTACCCTTAATCTCAACTAGGCCTTTGTCTAACCAGACATGCATGAGCTATTTATGAGAGAATATTCAGTTATCTGGAGTACACTAGTTTCATGCATGCATGCATTAACTAATTGAACTCACAATTAGTTCCACAAATTGTTTGAACTAATCTAACTGGACTTAACTCAGTTAACTGAGCTAACTAATTACAACTCAAATACAACTCATCCTTATCTCCTTAATTAAGGGATAACTTCCTCAATCAAAGGGATAATTGTTGCATGTATTCACAAAGACTTCATGTTTGAATTTCTCCAACTAATTAACTCATGATGAATTAATTAATTATTTTTCAAATAGCTTGTGAGACTAAATTCAAATTTTAGTTCAAGGACAAATTAAAATTGGAATATATCTTGAAATGATATCCATAGCAATGCTATTTTTAGCATTTCTATTTTTTGCATTTCTTGTTGCTATTTTCAACACTTCTCATCGCACTAGAGATGGCTCTCCAAGTGAGCTATCCTAGGAGCCAAACTCTTCAAGCATGATCACTAGTATCACTAGGCACACTTGATGTCATTCCAAGCAGAGAAGATGTCATATTTCTCGTCCTATTTCTCCTCCAGCACTCTGCCTCGGACTGTTTTCAACTGCTAATGTAGGATAATGGAATTAAGGTATTTTTTTGTCTTCTCCTAGTATGACCAGGGCCAAGAGCGCAATGAGAAACCTCTTCGAGGATAACATAGGGGGTGGTTGAATGGTAAATTGGCACAACGTCTTAAAAGGATTTGTCTAGGCTTGAGATCTTCCTTGGGGCCTAGGCCCTCCTCTCCCTTTGTGACCGTTTGTATGTTGTCAAGGCATGGTACTCAGGGGAGGCCAATAGCAAATGTAAAGCACAGGATTCAATATACGAGAGTAGAGGAAGGGATGATAGAAAAAAGGATATTAGGAAAATAGCTTAGCAAAAAGCTCGGGAGGAGGTTACTCAAAATGAGCTAGCGTCGAAGGAAAGAATGGGCAGACAAGATGGCAATTGAAATTTCATGAATAGGGTTGGAATACCAAGAGTTTCTTATGAACCTCAGAGCAAGAAACCAATTACCGCATCTACATCATAATGTTCTAAATTAAAAATATCCCAAGCAGGCTAGAAAGAAATGCAATCAGAATTTCTAGGAACGGGGAGTACCCCGCAAGAAGGCATCCACACTGCCATAGTCCACAAGTGTTGATGAATGGTCAAGGAGTTCCCAGTTGTACCAATCATGAGTTCTAGTTTTGGATTGAACCCCTGAGACTAGTGAGAAACCTTGTTAATGCTACCAATAGTGATCATGATAGAGTTTCCCCTGTCACTCTACACGTACCATTTCGACCCATCACCATTTCCTTGTCCAAAATAGAAATTGAGCTTAGGCACCTTGGCTCCATTGTCTAGAGAGAACCCCCAAGTTTTAAGAGAAAAAAGACTGAAGTACTCCAAATGTATAGTGAATTCCCTATGCATAAACCCCACCTATCCAAAGGTCAATTCAGAAGAAATCTCGCTTGTGACTAGGGACAAATTAACAAACAACATAAAACTCGCAGCAGGAATACACTACAAACATAGACGGAATAAGATTTGTAACTTGCCTTATCAATTAATATTGATACAAGCACTCACATGCTTGATCCATGGGAAGGGTTGGTCACCCACTACCCTCTTAAATGTTTTGAGAAGCTATAAGGTAGTGGGCTCAACCCCAACATGAACCTAGTGCCTACATGTGCTATTCACCCCATCTAGGAATCTGGGAATTCTTATTCTAATCATTATAATAAATAATTAAGATAATAAATATTTATAATAAAATATATTTATTAAATTAAATTTTAAAAATATAACAATAAATAAAGATATATATAAATGAATTGAATATAAATATGTTTTATTAAATTTACATAATATGTTAACATAGATTGTTTTTAAACATTTCTGTGTAATTGGTAATTGTTGTTAAATAAACTTCACTTCAATATTAAAAAATAGTATAAAAAGATTTGGATTTTTAAAACAAGGAAATTTATTAACTTATTAAGAGGGATTTTTTTAAAATACCTTGTCACGCACTTATTTTCTATCAACGTGGAATCTTAGATTTTCTAAAGTTCTGCGAAACATTATATTTTAGAAATTTTGTTTTAATCAGTTTCTGTGATAAACAATACCCAATGTACATTTGAAGTGTACTTTATTGGCTTCTTACAAATTACTTTAATCACACCAAAATGTTCTTTTCAATGACATTTCGCTCTCATCATGAGCAAGATTAATAGGGAATTAAGTATTAAGATAATAACAAAATTTGTATGAAGTATGTTCTTAAATGCTAAGTCCAAATATAATAATCATTTTAAGATTGACATTTTTTTCTAAACTTGCACTCGAGAATGTTATGATTGATATTTTTTTCTAAATTTGCAATCGAGATAAAGATATGTTTAGTAGTTTGTCTATAGGTAAGTGTAAATTTATTTATTTTTTAAATTAACACATAAGAATCTAATGAATATTTATATTTATCAATTTTTTTAAATATTCAAAAATCTATAATTGAGATATAAAAATTAATTCATACAAATCTAATGAATACCTATATTTATCAAATTTTCAAAATATTTAAAAATCTATAATTGAATTGGAAGACCTTAAATATTGCAGTTAGTTATATATTGTTCTTGGTTACTTTTTCACGCAAGAAAAAACCAACAATCTTTCATTATAAATGATAAAAATTGAATATATTACTTAAATGGCTCTCCAAATGAGATACCTGGAGAGTGTACAAACACTCACACACACGTTGTATTCAATGAGGAGAATAATCTAGTACATATAGGCTTTCACACAATCAGGGTGGTTTCAACCACTCCCTTGATAGTAGAATCTCAGACCTAATTTTAGACTCTCAATCCTATCCTTAAAACAACTAACTATAACTTTCTCCATTAATTCTAACACTCCACCTTAATGGAGAAGGGGTACTGAAAAAATAACATATGCCTACTAGTCTAGTCTCAGCTAGGCTTACAATTAAAAACATGAAAAACTTGGTAATCAAATGTTTTCATTTTGGTCTTTTTGCTTGAGAGTCCATGCTTGTTCATATTGATTCGAGGCTTCATTTTCACTTTCCTCACCATGAGGTAGTGTTGTATCTTCACCTCATTTCTTCCCCAGTGATGGAAATCTTGAATTCTTATTCTTGCCCTTCTCAAGACTATGACAAGCTGGATAAGAGAAATTTCCCTCTCACTATTTTCGGTGTCAACCATGTGAAATTCAGCTATGATGTCTTCATCGTTTATTGATGTAACGTCTGCACATAAATATTAATGAGATCATCACAATTTAAATTTAAATTCTCTCCAGCTTTGTCTTCTTCTGCCACGTCTTTGCAATCAGCTTCATGTGGCTCGTCTAATTGATCTTCAACACTTTGTTCCTTTTCACACCCTTCTTGAAGATCAGCTCGTGAATCTTACACAACAAATTGTGCCTCTTGATTCTCATGGACATCAACAGAACCACATTTTTCTGAAATTTCTTTTGACTCGAACATACTACACATGTTAATGCCAAACGCCCACATGAGAAAAAGATCATCATCAGAATTAAAAGTATCTTCAAATATAGACATGTCGTTAAAGTCCATCTTATCTCACTTCAAGATTTCTTTTCGACTCCACACATTCCTCTAACAACCTCCAACAACCCCATTACCACACAGGTGGGAAACTTCTCCCTTTAGCAGCTCTTCAACTATAGAACCTTGTAGATTGTGGCTTTTATGCCACGCAGGTCTTAGTGCCCTCGACTCTGGCGATGAACAACAAAACGACCTCTCACAAGCTGGAAACACTATCAATATCTAATTTTGATGCACATATTTCTAACGATGGGTTCAAATTAGCAAAAAAATTCGCATTTTCTGTGGCATATAATAATTTAGAAGAAAATTTACCCAATTGGTTCTGGGATCTCCACAACTTGCAACTTTAGTTTCTCAAACAATTAAATTTCTAGAACTGCTAGAAGACGCTGAAAACAATACTAGATTGTTTATATCCAAAAAATATGTAGCCTCCAACGATTTTGCAACCTTTTGCACGCCTCCACAAAATTCCACGCTACAACCAAAACAGATCCACATTGCTGCCAATCTCCAATTTACGAGGAATCTGGCCCTTGCAAAATCCACAGATTAGGCAAGGGATGGTGTATCACCAAATCCCAAATCGATAGCTTGGCCTCCTGAGTTAGCTGGTTCCCACTCTCAATACCACACGAGAAGCGGGCAAGACTTCACCGCATTATGGGAAACGAAGATATTGTAGCCGATGGGCCAACCTTCGACATCGAAGAAAAGCATCATGATCTGCCCAATCACATTATTTGGTCCCTGCAACTATCTGATAATGACCACATCAAAGAAATATATTGCGGATTTAGCTTTTTTCCTTGGATTATCTAATGTTGGCCAGAGAGCATCGTCACAATGTTTTCAATGTGTTGGAAGGCATAGAAAATAATGTCTAGTCGGAATTGAAATTACTAAGCGGTGATGAAGCATCATTTGGAATACAAAAGAAAATATTTAGTTAGAAAATTGACAGATCTGCATCAACATTGCATTGTCAGTGGCCAAAATTTGTGGAAAAGATAAAGTGAATCTTCTTGAAAAACTTATCGCGCAGCTAAGCAATCAGATGACTGCTTAATCCAAAACACTCAGAAGTAAATGATGGGTCAGAAGCTCGGATGCAGCTTTATTTCTCCACGTGCTCCCCATGGATCTGGCCTTCAAACACTGGCGATAGCACAGTCACTACCTTCCTTGAACACGCAACCTTGTTTTTTGTTTACACAGTCAGCACTCTTATACACCACGGTCTTGCGAAGATCGTCGCAACAATGCAAATCTTAGTCGCAAAGATTTACCCACGACTCACGTCGAGTTCTCAAAAGTAAAACCGTTAAGGGTCATAGTGCGATCTTCGCACTTTTCCACCCAAACCTAGCGACGAATTCGCTTTAGTCACGCTCTCTACTCAGCTTACAGGATCGATAACCCTGAAGCTCTGATATCATGATAAAAACTGAATATATCACCTAAATGACTCTCCAAGTGAGATACCTGCAGAGTGTACACACACTATATTCAACCAGGAGAATAACCTAGTACATATAGGCTTTCACACAATCAGGGTGGTTTCAACAACTCCCTAGATAGTAGGATCTGAGATCTAATGTTAGAGGATAAATCCTATCCTTAAAACAGCTAACTGCAACTTTCTCCATTAAATCTAACAATAAAAAATGAAAGAAGTTTCATCTTTGTCTAACTTTGTTACATCTTAATGGCCTTACTTACTTGTAACACAAACAAATTAGAAAAGAAACCATGATACATAGATCACACACAATATAATTTGTATCTTCTCATTCAAAACCAAATTACATCTCATTCAAAACCAAATTACATCTCACATATATAGTGCTGATGTGATCAATATACTCCAAACAAAAAAAATATTTTAACCAATCAATGAACAAATCAAATCTACCTATATACTAATATACATTTTATTTCCAAATATGAACATTATTATTTTGATTTTAATCAGTTTTAATGTGCAACACGTTGTGCTATTTTTTTCCTAGTAACTGTGGAGGTGTAGTTTCACCCTGTGTACTTTACGTCACCTTTCTTGCACAATAGTATGGAGAATAATTTAACAATTTGTTCCAGTTCTAGTTTGAATTTTTCCCCTTTTCCTACTTTTAGGAGTGGATGCCTCATTCCAATGTAATCATTCGTTATTCTATCTTCCTTGCAAATTATTTTCATATCCCTTTTCAATCATCAAACTTTGGTGTTGATATTAGGAAACGTAAGAGGGAATATCTAATCTATGTAGATGTGTAGGTGTAGAGAAACATTATACCACCAGATTTTGAAAATGTGAGAGTTACTCAAAGTGGTTGTTGATTCGATTCATGGCACAAATGAGCTATTGTTTTAGTGGCCTTGACCCTCTCCTTTTTTTCTTTTTAAAGAGAAGGAAAACGCCATAGTGTGTTTTTTTCTTTATTATGGAGTTTTGGAATTATTTTTTTGGCACAACGAAAAAGAACGGTTTGAAAGGAAGAATGATATATACTAGAAATTGCCCCAAAAGGTACAAAGATACACCGAAGAAATATAAGACTTAGAGGAAATATTTGGGAAGACCTTCTCACTACCAATAGATCCCATTGTTCAATGGATGCCCATAAGGTCTTCCAAACTTTCCAATGCAATTCCCATGAGGCACTTTTCATGCCTCGCTATCTATTTTTTTCTCGCGACAAGGTGCCACTAGGGTCGGATTTCTACCAAGGTGCGAGAGTGATCTCCTTCAAGAACCTAGAGATTAGATACCCATTCCTAGGACACACAATGAGTCCTCCTGTGAGTTTTTACTAGTCATAAGTCCCGCCTCTCCAATTTTTAAGAAATTACAAACAACTTCTTCATGCGCTGTCATTTTCTTCTCCTTTTGAATGATGACAAGGTAACAACTCTCGATGTTGGGGATGAAGTCTTCCTTGTAACTTACTTCCCACCCAACAATAGTTAAGTCCCATACTAGACTAGTACTAATGTGGTTATACAACAATATATATTGAGAAAACAACTTTACAATGTAAATTCAATTACCTTTATGGTTGAAAGAATTTGGATTACAAGATTTTGAAGATTCAATTAACTCTATTGCTAGAATGTCTATAATTTAATTAGTTCCAAATCATAATGCCAAAAGACATGAAATGCTAGATATAGCAATTATCGATATTGGTTCTTAGGGGGTTTGTGAGTAGAATCTACTTTCTAACTACTCCAGGGATTTAATCTCTACACGTCAAACCTTAGTAGAGATAGCTAGCATCTGCAATTGCTAAAGCAACATTACTCTAAAAAAGGCTAAATATAAATTGGTGGGCTAACTATCCATCTCATTGTTTCATCAGCGTCAGGGTGTTATTGGCAAGGGAGTCTAAGTGGGCCCTAGTTTGAAATTTATTATAGTTTTTCCCATATTTGTGGATCCATATCTGTGTCCCTAAGAAGAAACTGTCATAACATGTGGCAATTCAATGTTCCATGAAGTCAAACTCCCAATTATCATTGGTGCCTTTCATGGAGAATATTAGAGATTTTTTAAGACGCAATTAGGTAGCAAGGAACTCATCAAAGGAACGCAATTAGATATCAAAGGAATGCAATTAGGTATGAGTGTTGGAAAGACAACGCTAGCAAAGGAATGGATCAACATGAAGAGTTTATCTCTCGATAGAAACTATTTTCTTTTTGATGTGAGTGAAACTGTAGCTAGTAGCTCTTTACATTTCTTTCACAATAAGCTTCTTGAGGACTTGAAAAATATGAATATTCAAATAGAGAGCATTACTCAAGGCATAGAGTTGTCTCATATGATTACTTTTCCTTTGTAATTTTAGATAATGTAGATGATGTTCACCAGTTAAAGGCACTTTTGTCGGTTCAAAATTTTCTCCCTCGTGAGAGCTTAATATTGATTACAACTTGGTCCAAAGATGTTCTTACAAACTCTGGAGTTGAACAGTCTATTGGTGTCAAAGTATGAATCATGCAATTCACCCAATCCATGTTATATTGTCAACCCGGGGTTCTACCAATTATTTCAAGGATATTGTGCATTGTATGTGCAGGCCACAGTTTCCCTACCCAGCAGTGAACATTAACTATAAATTCATCAATGTGTAACAGCGAGCAATATTGCAACAGTAATAAGAGTAACAACTATAATAGCAATAAGAGTAACAACAATAAGCACTCACAGCAACGCACTAATAAACATTCACATCAATAATAAATACATAGAAATAAACCTAAAACACATCTAATCCAACAGCACCTAGTTAGGAGAGTGGGGCCAACTCCTTGATCAAGGTTATGGTGAGATCAATGAATCACGGTATGCTAATAAAATCAACTTTTCATTAATCATAGAAATATTACAAGTGCGTTGTTACAAACTCAAAGTTAGAGTATTTCTCCTACAACCTTAAGGACTCTTAATAGTGATGTATTTCACAGCCTGCAACTCTAATTTATATAATTTGTCAATAATATAGCTCCTAGAATTACGGCACTGTCTTCCCTTAATTACATGGTGGTTTTCAGAACAAAACAAAATGTTAAAAGATAGTAGTGTGTCAATCGAAAGGTTGATTCATCTTTGTAGCCAATATTCAAGAATAGCGCTGCCAACTTGATAGCATCGTTTAGTGAATCATAGTTCTAGTCATTCTCCCTTTAAATCTACATAAATAAATGAATTAGCAAGCAACTTAGGTAATAATCCCCTATGACCATGCTTCATTGACAAATAATCCATAAAGACATGATGAGAGGTATACCTGTGCTTTTTATGATATCGATTAACCATTATTGGCATGAAATGGATAAAAAGAATAGGGTAAAAGGGTGGGTAAAAGTATGAAAATATAGCTACCAACATCACCCCCAAATGGCCTTACTGTATGTCCTCATGTAGTTCATCACCTACACAAGTCTGGGTTCAAGCTGCGATGATCAGCGTGAAGCTATGTAAGATCATATTTTTCAAACATCTATATCCCTATAGGCTTGTACCCATCTATTTGGATGACTTATTTCCACCAATCCTTGCTTACGTTGTAATCTAGAGTGTATTGATCAGCTAGTAAATTGATGATGGGAAATCGAAACCTCAAACCCATCCATCGGACCCCATGAAGCTGCATTCATGCAATATACCGGGGTACCCTATTTAGAGCATGGGAAAATTTTTTTGAAATATCAAGCTACAACTTCCATATGTCCATGATTTCATTGAAAACACCATAAGTGGTCTAAATCTACAACACAGGAAACTAGATACATTGATCACTTACTAAAAAACAACTACTGGAAATAAACAAGTCTAACAACTACCAAGCTTCCAACAGAGTCTCTATTGTAAAACCTCATAGAAAATTAGGAGCCTGAGGAAGTCACTCAAGAAGGATCCTTGGCACTAGAATGAGGAGGGGCAAGGGGCTTCTCATTGCACTAGGGATGGCTCTCCAAGTGAGCTATCCTAGGATCCAAATTCTCCAAGCAAGATCGCTAGTATCACTAGGCATGCCTCATGTCATTCAAAGTAGAGAAGATGTCATATTTCTCCTCATGTTTCTCCTTCATCACTCTCCCTGGGAGTGTTTTCGACTGGTAATGTAGGAGAATGGAATTACGGTATTTTTTTTGTCTTCTCCTGGTATGACTAGGGCCAGGAACCCAATGACCAACCTCTTCAAGGATAACAGAGGGGGTGGTTGAATGGTAAATTGGCACAACCTCTTAAGCATGAGTCTAGGCTTCATATATTCCTTGGGCCCCACGTCTTCCTCCCCCTCTGTGACTGTGTGTATGTTGTCCAGGCATGGTACTTAGGGGAGGCCAATACCAAATGTAAACCACGTGAGTCAATATACGAGAGTAGAGGAAGGGATGATGTAAACAAGGGATATTATGAAAAGAGCTAGAGCAAAATATTGGGAGGAGGTTACTCAAAATGACCTAGCATCGAGGAATTTCTCTTCATAAATATCAAAAGTTGGAATCGAGAGTGACTAGGGGATGAAGAGCTAGGGTTTTTAGCCTTCTACAGGTGTTGAACTCCATGGAAGGGCACAAAGGAGGGAGCTCCACTCCCTCCTATAGGCAGGTCGTGGCCAACTGAGGTAAGAAACCAATAGAAACTGTCAGAGGTCCTTCAAGAGAAGGAAAAAGGAACATGGAAGAGGAGTAAGATTTAACCAAAACAAAGGAGAATAATAGAACAAAAGAAAATGAGGAAGAATACAAGGAACATGAAGCAAAAAACAAAGCACAAAAGGGGCCATGTAAACCCAAAGTTGAGGTCACACCCAGAGTAGTTTTAAATGATCCTACTCTGTAGGCACACAGGGACGACATGCGGACTTATGCTATCATTTGTAAATTCATGGGATTATGGCCCACTGAAAATGCATTAAGACATGGATTAAATACTGTTAGGATATTCCGACACATAGGAATAGTTAAGTTCAACTTGGTCTAGTATAGAGTTAGGTTAGCGTTAGGTAAAGTGTGTTTCTTTACCGTTGTACATTTTTTAACTTACAATCCGACGGTCATGATATGTAGTGATCCGACGGTTCATTCTCTCCTCGGTATTACCGACACTTGATCCGTGGCTTGACACCCGATTGGTCCATGAAATCTATTAAAAGCGCATGGAGGGTCATTTGTAGGTTAACCGTGCATGAGAGAAGCTTATGTAAATTTTCATTCTTTTATTAATAAATTGCCTGTAGTAGCCACGTTGGCGCAGGCAGTGGACTGTTTCCCTCTCTGAGGGTTTTAACCACGTCAAAATACTGGTGTATTGATCTGTGATCTGTTTGTGAGCGGTGTCCTTCTGGTTTTCTGTCTGAGGAACTTACCCTGTAAATTCCTACATGGTATCAGAGCTATTTGAGGGCCGCGTCCGTTGGTGATCCAAATCTGAAGCCGGTAGAACTGCATGCGGCTGTCGTTTCCTAGATCTACTATTTCTTACTGCTTTCGGGCCAAGAGGACTGCTCTGTTGTGTTCGGAGCATCTGTTCCAGTGAGGAACCCCTTTCGTTTCACGC